>JAHDVE020008905.1:0-51548 GCA_022606495.2 Halesus radiatus | reverse complement strand
ATTGGAAACAGTACTACGACACTGGAGGAGAGGTGTTGAACGGAACAATGCCGGGAAACTAATGTAAAGAGGCAGGCTCTTCAGCCTGCGGGCACGCCGGCCAGTGGTACCAGGGCCCAAAAAAAGGTTACAATTGAGAACCGCCACACCTGGTTAGATAGAGTAACTTACTAACATAAATCACAGCATATTAAACAATCATATTTTCATTGGCAACTACTACTACCAAAATGCCCGTGGCGATTCCGTTTGTATTAGTCCCAGCGTGGCTAAGCCGTCAGTTTCACTAGTCGGGTAGGAATTTCCAAAGTAATCAGCACACATCTTTGTTTGGCTCGTAGTGTTGTCATTAAAAACGAAACCATTATTTACTACATTGACGTGTAAACACATTTTTCGTATTATTTAGTACTCGTTAAGTTTGTTGTTTTCGTATTTATTTTATTTTTAAATATGTATTTTCCAATTCTAGTTCAATTTGCAATGCAAAAAAAATCTCTCGTTTTCATAAATTTATTATATTTTATTATTATCAGATTTTTTATGTTCAATCACGAATGGAGTGAATTAAATGAATATATTCCCAAAAGTATGTGGATCAGATTGAATCGATTCACTACTGCGAATAAATCTGCCCATATCTAATACACGTCAATAATGAAAGTAAGTCTAATACAAACAGTAATGAAAAATAAACATATTGTATAGTTTATCAAAATATTTTTTTTGTTGATTCTCGCCATGCTGAGCGTGTTTAGACTCTTATCAACTTGTGATAGTGAAAACTAAATTACATTTCATAAAATTAGCTTCAATTATCATTAACGTATAATATGTTTTGGCAATCGCATTGCAGATAAATACGTGTGTTTTAACAGTGGCGTCAATGAGGAAAAGAAAAATATAACAATTTGAAAATTCAATAAATAAATCAACAGGGAGTGTACCCGTATAGAAAAATTAGCAAGTGAAAGTCTTTGTTCGTTGGCAGAATGAGATTGAGGATTTTTGCTTGGATGCAGTTTTTCACTAATTAGAAGTAAATTGGAATATGGGAGTGTTATATGGAACCCAAATTACATGAAATACGCAAAAATTGTTAAAAATTCCTAAGACTACCTTTCAAATGTGGATTAAATACCTTACTCCAATCTTGCGAGGAACGACTTCAATACTTATTTATTCATATTATCATTATTAATATTAATGGGGTTTTTGTTGATTTCAATTGCTTCCGTAATTAGACGCGCTCTATATGATTTAGGTCTTCCCAGTACTTCGGGAACAAATTCGAAGTAATGGTCGGTCTCAACTACATGCTCGGCAATTTTGGCTAAAGAAGGAAGAAGCACAACACAGCATAATAGCCCAAAAAATATTCACGAAAATGGAATGTTACTATTCACGTAAGCCAAGAGACAAGAAATTATTAAAAAGCATTATAACTTTGTTATTCTTACTTATTTGGGAAACCGGACAACCCGGTTTAACCCTGATATAGCCATCTTCAGACTGACACATTTTAATTTCCTCTAATATTAATAGTCGTTGACCTGATGACCTTATCAGAAGAGCTGCTACTGTATGTACTGTGATAATTATAACATTAATAACTTTTAACATATTATTGTCCTCATATAACCATTTTAGTGTGGTATTTTTACTTTTTCCTCCATTGCTTGATAACCATGTCTGATTACAATACTTATTTGATTCGCTCAGTATTTATACTTCTACCGTAGAATAACATTCTCGAAATTGTTTAGAGTTGAATTTACAAGGTAAAGATTTAAAATACATATATAAAAATTTAAACCAAAAGCTACTTGGTATTTAAAATAATAAACTATTTTCAGTCAAGTAGAAAAGGGCATAGAAAAGTATCGATCAGTAAAAGTTTATGTGATCTAGAAAATACTGTGATATCTAGGGAAGTGGTATAAAAATATTTGTTTGTATGACTCAGTGAAACACACGTCTTTACAACAAACACTTTGTCTTTATTTAAACAAGATTATAATATGAACGAGGAAAGGACAGGCTCGAGACCAATGTCTTGTAATTAGTAATCTCTAGAACTCTATTATTCCAATGTGAAATTCAAGTGAGCCTCAAGAACTCATACCTCTAGTTTTAACAAAGGGAGGGTGAATCTATACGATCTAGTGACATCTGTCGGTGACTCTGCAAACTATTACACAAGTGTGCACTAGAGAGCCATCTATGCAAATATCACAATATTGTTTTTCAGAAACGAGTGAATAATAATTCGTTCCTTTTGAAGATTCACCCAATTCTAAAGGTAATAAATTGTGGATGTTTCTAATTAGCTCTGTGTAAAAAATGTATCATATGTATATTTAGAGAAATGAAAAGTCAATGTGAAATTGGTTGTGTTTTCAAATATTGATATATTTTAAGGATACGATGCGTTGGTAGATTAAAAGAAATGTTTCACGAATTATAACATGATGGTTAACTTTAACCATGTACCTAATTAACCATCGCATCATGCAGACGTGCAGGGGTAGGCAGGGAAAAAGGAATACCAAAAAACACTGTCTTGATATTGTCAGTCAAAAATCTAAAGAAATCTAGTGACACTAAAGGGTGGCCTATGTTCACAGCTACTAGGTACTAAAATAATTATTGAATGAAATGATTCGTTGAATTTTTCAGAAAGAATAAGAGACAACTTACAACATCTACAGAATTAATGGCTGAAGCAATCGTATTAGACAACGATCACCAATCTGTTGATAATGGTAAACACACCTCACAAAGACAAAGGACACTGACTGCGCCAGTAAGTTAAAAATATTGTTTTTAATCATTGAAGGTAATCTTAACTCCCAAATCGAAACACAACACCGAAAATATAACGGTAGCAGCTGGGATTTGAACCCAAGACCTCGTGGTCTCTCCGGGACCTACGCTCTATGCCAACTGAGCTACGGCTACCCCAATCCATCCCGTAATTTATATTGGTATCATACTTAGACTTCTAAGAACGGTCAATATCATCCTCAATTATTCCCATATATTTTTTGCTGCTGTATTTTTATAAGTACAAGATTGTATCCGAATTAATTTGTAATTATTAGTGTCTCGGATATATCTATCCAATTTATATTTATATGGTACATCTGTTGACTTTGTCTGCAAGTCTAGGATTAATATTCATTTTTTTAGGAATAATTTATTAATGCTTATAAACCTCGTTGTGATTTATAAGCTTTGTAACGTGGCCTCCCCAAGTTGGCGCCAGTGTAAGGGTTACCACGTGGAGCGCCAGTGGAAGGGCCCCCCATACCATTCAGGTGGGGCGCCAGTGTGACAGACCCTTACGGGGGAGATCACATAAGTAAAAGGAATGTTATGGTTACCGGGTGGCCAACGGTTGAGACGGCCGACTCTCAGCTCTCCTCGACTAGCTCTGTAGGGTAGAGTAGTGACTCTGTCTCTCTGGATCGTAGATCGGTTTCCGCCTCATATCTGGCCAAGGAAACATACCATTCAAATGAAAGAGTCCAGTTCTCAGTACAGGGTTTATTGCGAGAGGGAACACATTATATTTACATCAAAACATATGATTGATTTAACCTAAAAACACACATCCTGCCTATTGTATACTGAATCTCTCTTTCTCGGAAACTAAATCAGGCATTTACGGGAGGCAAACAATTATATCAGCACAGTTAATAGGGGTTAGATACAACTTATATGGTCAATGGCGTCGAGATTCACAGTCTCCCATCGTGGATGCGCAATGCCGGGAACACACAAACTCACGCGGCTAGCAGTTAATAGGTCACCTGGAGTTTAACACTGTTTATAGACATTACTAGCTAGATTTTTATGCCCAGTGGTGTCTCACAAGGACAAGGAGCTTACATTGCCAAATGCGAGGTAAGCGTGATAACGCTTACCCACGCGCAAGCGGCCATTGCCAAAGGCAAGTCGCTCTCTCGCTTTCACATAACCTGACAGTTGAGGTTATCCACCACTTTCCCACCCCGGTATAAGTAACTTATGGTTACTCCTTCAGGGTGCACCTCAAGGACTCTAATTTTTTGGTTCAACGAAGCTAAGGTTATAAATGATTCTAAACCCTCAAGTGTCCCTGCATAGCATTAGCTTAGAAGGAGGTTAGTAAAATTCCACAGCCCAGAATGGTTAGTACATACATACGGTCGACAAAAGTGGCTCTAGTAATAATGGTGGCTCTGCTCTACTCGTCCGTAGATGAACATGGTGAGACGCGGAGAAATACTAACATAAAACAGTAAAAAGGAGAAACTAAATAGATTAAGTGAGAGTACTTGGGACGAGCCGTTGCCAGGACACCAGGGCAGTCCCTCTGAAGCAGTGCTAGGTGGATTCTTGTTCCCGCCACCCTTCCCAGGAGACATTGCGCCAGTCGTCAAGATTATCCCTTAAGAAAAGTGTAATTGGGGAGGGGGTAAAAAAAAAAAAAACCCTGAGACCCTGGGGATATGGAGGGGTCCAGGCGGCCGGGAGCGTGCCACTGAGTCGGGGAGACGGGAAGGCCGTCACCACCAAGCTTACTCCATCGGGAAGTACACAAGGGATCCGGCTAGGGCAAGTCAAAAGTAGATGACTGCTTCGGGTTGCAGGGATAGCGTTAATTTTCCACTCCCTAAGAGGGGATGTGGACAGTACACAATAAAAATGTTTTTGGGTTCAGTTCGCCTGAATATCTCAAAATGTTTTTGAGTTCTACACAAAGAAAAATTTTGTACCTAAAAAAACAAAACTCATAATAGGGAAATAAAAATGGAAAACAAAATTATAACAACAGTAGAGGCATCAGTGCAGAGTGAAAAGTTTAAAGCTAAAATTTAAAATTAAAAAAAAGTATAAGATATATTAAAAATGGCAGGAATCTAAATGAGCAAAATACAGAAATAGAGAATGAAACAAGGTAACAAAATAGCAAGTAGAAGATAAACATTTACAAAGGGAAACATAAAATGTAAAACCAAGCATATACAGTAGTTAAATAAATTTAAAATAAGTACCAGAGATTCAAGAGGACAGTACCTCCGGCACCTGAAACGATAAATGATTTTACGAAGCTATTCCGCGACTCTAAGTTCAGGCCATCTCTCCACCCATCTACTTACAAACCTTCTCAGACACTCGAAATTCACCTTATTGCAGACCAGATCAGCATTCCAGGCTGGTCTGGTAATTCCAGTCAAACCATCCAGCATTTCCTCTCTCGCATCCATCAAAATCTCACAGTGCCACAGAATGTGCTCGGCGGTCTGGTTTGTATTTCCACAAGCACAGTTTGGGTGAGGGGATAGAGATAAACTATGAAGTCTACCCCTAAATTCACCGTGCCCCGATAGTAGTTGGGTGTATAGTGGTCCAGGTGTAAAAATGCCCTTCCATTCTGCTTCTAACTGAGGGGAAGAAAGAATAAGTCCATCTTCCCGTCGTCGCCCTATCCCAACGTGACTGCCAATCATCCAGAGTTCTATCACGCATCTCCTTAAGAAGCTTTGGCAGGGAGACCTCACCACCCACGGTCACGTGGACACCCAGATGGACAGCCTCTCTACCTCTTGTTAAAGCCTTCTTAGCCAATACTTCCCTAATTTCTAAATCAATCGGCAGGATTCCGGCCAGAACCGGTAATGCATCTGATGCTACAGTCCTGTAAGCTCCCGAGAGCGCCAGTAAAGGAGTGCGCTGGCCCCTTTTCAGAGCCAAGAGTATGAGAACATTGTCAAGGCGGTGCTCCCACACCGAAGCAGCGTATGAGATTTGGGTCACGTACACTGCCCGGTAGATTAGCCGGAGCGCAGGCGAGCGGAGACCCCACTCGGCCGTTGACAGTCTTCTCAACTTATGAAAGAGGGCCTGGATTCTACTGGACGCGCTTTTGACGTGGGCCAGGAAAGAAGACGATCTATCTAAAATGACTCCCAAGTGTCTGGTGTTTTCCGCAAAGGATATTGTGGAGTTTCCCATTTTAATAGAAGGGTTACGTCTTCGACTGAGGGAACCCTTCATAAGGAGACCCACTGTCTTGTGGGAAGCGAAGGTTAATTTATTTCTTTTACCCCATTCCAGAACCATCTCTAAGCATTCCTCGGCTTTACTTTCGACCTCTTTCCTGCTGTTGCCCGCCACAAGAAGATGCTCATCATCCGCATATGCCACTGATACACAACCCTCAGGCAAGGGTAACCTGAGGCCGTCGTCAAAAAGAATTTTCCAAAATTCCGGACCCAAAACTGAGCCTTGGGGACAGCCCATATCCACTTCTCTGATAATAGTGGTGCTCCCGTGAGCAACCACGATGGATCGGTCCCTAAAATAGTCCGAACAGATCTCAAAGAGATCCGGTGGACAGTTTCTATTCTTTAGTTTGATAAGTATCATTGGCCATGATGCGTTGTCAAAAGCCCCGGCAATATCTAGAAATAGACCTATCACATACTTCTTATTACAAACCTTCACCCAGTCGAGCGCAAACGAAATGGCGTGCTCGGTGGATTTCCCAGGAACGAAGCCGAATTGGTGGATGCTACCGGGCGACAGGTAATGGTCTAACCTCTTACGTATGATCTTCTCGAGAATTTTACCGAGGATGGGCAGCAAGGTGATGGGGCGGTACGCCTTCGGGTCCGTTCTCGGCTTATTGTTTCCCTTAGGGATTATCCTGAGCACACCCCTCTTCCATACTGTGGGAAACTTTCCGCGTCTCAGACATGTGTCCAAGAGTTGGAAAAGCTCCTCCTTTGCAAAGATCCAAACATGCTTCACGATTATACCATTCAACTTGTCGATACCCGGGGCTTTCTTCGGACCGAGACCCTTAATTATAATATTTAACTCCGCTTTACTGAATGTTGGTAAGCTTTCGACCGTCTGGGGGAGGTCCCTAGGAGGAAGCCTTGAGAGAATTCTCACTTGTTTGTGGTGGTCATTTTCCCCTGTTACTGTCTCTAGAGGGACTAGCTTCCCCAGAAGTGTTTCCAAGGGTCGTGGCAATGTCACAACTCTCGGCATCCCCATCGTTATTGCCCATTGTTATGCTGGATAAGTAACGCTCAGATCCTTTGCCCGTTTTTTGGAGTGCGCTGTAAACTTCCCAAGGATTTGAATTTCCCACCCCTTTTACCCATTCTCTCCAGGAAGCTCGTTTTGCTAAGCAGACACCTATTCGATAGGCACTACGGGAGCTTCTCAGTTTAGCCATTAAGAACGCCTCCTTGTCAGGGGTACACGTAGCCCGTCTGGCAACTCCAAGGCTCCTATAGGCCCTCTTATACGCGCCCTTCAACAAAGTCAGCTCATTTGACCACCACGGCGTCTTTATTTTCCTCTTTGGGTTTGATCTTCCCAAGGAGGAATCTGCAGCTGATACCACCGCCGCGTTGAAAAATTCCCCCAATTTATCAGGATCACTAGCAGCCAATGCATAGAAGCCCCTTAAATTATCGCGCAGTGTCCTACCAAATTTATCCCAATCCGCTTGTTGTGTTTTGAAGTGCCAGTTTGTGCGAGGTATTTCATCAATTTTAACTCCTAGGGAGAAAGTGATGAGCCTATGGTCACTTACAAGAGCGCGTTCGTGGACCATCCAGTTAGACATCTTAGCCACAATTGACCCAGAGCAAAGAGTTAAGTCAATGTTGCTCTCCCCTCCGGTGCCAGAAAACGTTGAAGGGTATCCTGGTTCATTGATGATGAAAAGACCTTGCGCAGAGATGAGGTCCTCGACGGCGTCTGATCTTTCCGTCCTATTTTCGTTATTATCGTACCACAGAGAGGAGCGCGCGTTGAAATCCCCCCCTATAATTATGTTACGCCCCTTCAGAACGTTAAGAGCGCGCGTCAGGCTAAGGATGTGTGGTCCGACGGGATTTCCATATTTAAAGTAGACGGATACGAAAACAATCTCGATATCATCGAAGATTATCGATACGCAGGTTTGGTACTCATTCGAGAGCCCCTCGAGAAGGAGGGGGCTGAACACTGAAGTGTTGATCAGAACACCCGCACCCGGGGATTTCCTTACTTCGAGTACCTCCCCTGGAGAATCTATACCAGCTGTCTTGCCTTGCCGGAGATACTGCTCCTGAATCAGAATAATGCTGAGGTCCAAATCGGCCATTAATCGTTGAGTCTCAAGGGTTGCCCCTCGAGAGCGCTGCAGATTTACTTGTCCAATTGTAAGGGAGTTAGCGCCTACCATAATCAGTTTTACGGACTTGGGCCTCTATAGCAGCGTGGTGGGCCGGGCACGATCTGTCACCTGTTGGGTGGTTGGACGGTTTGTTAAAGCGCTTGCAGGTGGCGCAGACAGCGGCGTCAGCTTTCTTGGGGCAATCCTCGATGTCATGGCCGGTTGCGGCGCAGTGGCGGCACGTATTAATTGTCATGGTGCAGAACTTGCTGACGTGGTCATACAAATGACACTTAAAACACCTGGTGGCCCCTAAATAGTCGCGCACGCGGCAGGAATTCCATCCAAGAAAGCAGAGGCCGCTGTCAATCAACACCTTTCGACTCTCGGGATGGCAGGTGACTATCATGTTCATGGAAGAGGAATCCCTCTTCCCGAACAGAGACACACGGCGCATCGTCCGGAGGTGGTCCTCTAGGGAGAGCGTTGACTTACCTCTTATATTGTTGGCATAAATTTCCGTGAACAGCCCTTGGTCTGCTGCCGGTTCGCCCTTTGGTACGTCATATATGACAAACCAGCCGTGCTAGAAGTCTGAACCATCAATCCTCCTCCTTTTAATTTCCGCGTGCGGACAGCTTGAAACCCATCCTTTGATGGGTTCAAGACCTTCATGAGCTCCTTTTGGGTCTCATCTGAAGTCTTTCCTTCCGGCACGGTTGGGTAAAACAACACAGTCGGCTGGAGCAGAGGTAGAGCCCTCTCAAATCCATCCACTACAAGGGTACCGGAGGGAGGGGGACCTGAAGCAGCACTGGCATAAGACTTACGCTGCGGCAGTGGAGCTTGTGCAGCCACAGTTATGGGTACTCGTTTGATGAGTACATCCAATTTATCAGAGAAGCCCCTCTGAGCCAACATGACTTCTTGCAAGGTAGCTGCCTTGGTTTTGGCTACTGCCAAGTCAAGAGCAAGTTTCATTAGTTCGTGAGACATTAGGTCGAGGCTTACCTGGATAGTGCTCCTGTCGTCCTTGTTTAATTTACTCTTACTTGAATGAATTATTTCAGTAATATTCGACATCTTGGGTGAAATAACTTTAGAAGTGCCGCTCGTGAAGGCGGATGCCAGCGCTGCAGCTCCTGACTGCCCGTTCAGATCCGAGGTAGTGTCTCCTAACGTCGGTGGCGCTGAGTTGGTCGTCTCAGCAGCGAGTATTGCTGTGCAAATGCTCGTTGTCTCAATTGGCGACATGGCTTGTCTTGAAGGGCCTGGCAGATCTCTCTGTCTCTTCATCCTCTCGATGCAGGCAAAAGATCTAGACGTAGATTCCCTGTGAGCCCGCTCCGCTAGGAGTCGCTTGATTAGAGCGTTTGAGTCCTCCTTGGCCAAAAGTCTGTCTAGTATTTCGTCCTGAGTTAAGTAATTCGTATCCTCATCCTCCGAATCCATCTTGAGTTGGGAGGACCGTCACTATCGATGTTTGGTCACGAAACACAAAAAAAACAAACGTTCCGAGATAATTTCTTACAAATTTGTATAACTTGGGACAAAAAGGGAGAAATGGGGAAACTTACAATAGGCGAGGGAAAACCCGAGACTGATACTCAAAGTCGGGAAAAAAAAGTGGGTTAAAAGTGTCAATTTCTCTATCAAGAACTCTATCGTGTCTTCAGATCATTTTTTTGGCAAAAACAGTTATTTATATATTTCAAAAAAAAAAAAAAACAGTTATTTGTAGACCGACACGAGTGTGAAATATCGTCCTATCGATTTTAGTTAGTATTCGCACTTTGTTTTTTTTTTTTAATTCAATTAATAACAATGTTTCATTAAACTAAATGTTAAAAAAAAAAAAATATGTATATAATAATAATAATAATAACAAATAAATAAATCTATCGTTCACTACAAGGACTGTTCCACTAACGTCAGGAACCAAGACCGACGCCGGTCGTAGGCTACGTCGGCTTATTTCACTAACACCCCCCGTATTCGGCGAGTTCACTTTGGTACAATTCCTATAGAAAAAAACCAAAACAACACCAAAACTCATACTTTCCGGCGAGCGACTGGAAAAGTAGAAAAGTAGGGCGATAGCCCGTAAAATTTTATATCCAATGACACAAATTTATTATGTAAAATGTTTTGATAAGTATTATTAATCAGCTTGGGCTGAAACGCCTTTTCGATTTTAACTATTAGCGGGGTTCTGCGGGGATTTTTAGGTCTTTTAACTTTATAGTCACATACACTTATGATTACACTTAATTTAATTGGAAGTTTGTAGAGGTTATTATAATACACACTTTATCAAAAGATAGGCACTGGTGGACCTCCCCCAAGGGGGGATGGTAAAAAATAAAATAAAAAACTGAGATATATAAAAAAAAAAAAAAAAACTTATGCTATTGAAATTAAACACAAAAATTATTCAAAATTATCAAACCGCGCTCTGTTAGAGCACTGGTGAGAAAACTATTTTGATTCGAGACGAAACGGCGAAGTTACAAGCGAAACGGCACGGAGCAAAAAAATGTTAACTGTTCCGCGCGGTGGCAGAACTGAACTGATCAAAAGGGTACAGAATAAAAAAGATGAGAATACTTTAACAAATCGTCGCTAGGACACCAGGGCAGTCTCTTTCTCGGCGGTGGTGATTCTTGTGCCCGCCACCCATCCTAGGAGGCATTGCGCCAGTCGTCAGGATAATCCCTTAAGAAAACTGTGATTCGGAAAGAGGGTAAAAAATATCAAAAGACCCTGGGGATATGGACGGGTCTGGATGGCTGGGAGCGTACCACTGTGTTGGGAAGACGGGAAGGCCGTCACCACCAAGCGTGCTCCATCAGGAAGTGGACAGGGAATCCGGCAAGTTCCCAACAAGGGTCAGTTCTGCAGACTTCTGGCGAGGAGGATGCTCATGGAATCCGTATAATCACTATTAGTTAAAAGTAATAATTTGGCAGAGCCAGAAGAAAGAACCGTTTGCGAGAAGAGCCCAAAATTGAAGACCCCTTATTCCCTGCCACTTGAGCCGCCCCCGTCTACCGGGCTCGTAAACCCCGCCCCCAAAAAACGTAACCATTCGTAAGCAACAAGTCACTAGCAACAAGATCAAATAGTTCTTAACTTTAAATAATGCCAGAGTTACTTGTAAAACTTTCTTGTTGCTTTATAACAACATAGAAAGCTAAAAAACTTAATTTTGGGACGCAAAATATCTTCAATTGGGCCGCAGGTTGGGTACGCCTGCTCTAGATCTTATATTATACAGTACAAGTTATATATTATCCTTACAAAGCAAGCCTTGCGTTGGGTCATATTATACTGCTTTATTTTTTTGAAAATTTGAAAAGACAATATCATATTATTGTGAAATAGCGTGAAATTCTCTAAGAATAACATAATTTATATTATATAGCTTTAATAATAATAATAATAATAATAATTGGCTTACTTCTACAGCGCCACTTTCGTTGGGAAATCACCTCAAGGGCGCTTTCCATGTAATGAAAAATATCCAAACTTTTCATGTGTTAATGTGTATGTGTACATTCCTGAAGAAGGTTGAGTTCAACCGAAACCGGGCGAATGCAGAAATATATATAAATAAAATAATGTGACTTTAAACAAAAACATTTTTCAAGCCACTGTTATGTAACGGCAGAAGGATCCTACGAGGGTTCTAGCTACTCGTGAATAATAACGGTTAAAACGACGCCAGCGCCACGTTTGCCACGATGGTAGCTTGCACGCCCACGCTCCCGCACTTCTCACCCGGCTTCCGAATCGTGTACTACGCCACCCGGCCATTTTTGGCTGCGGATGCAAATTGCGACGCCAGCACAAGCATGGCGAATCAATACCCAGCGTGTTAATCGACCTTATCCTTTCTACCGATCACCAAAACATGATGTCTCACCTTTACTACTTTTAAATTCCGTGACAACGATGTCTGTTCCGGATACTTCCCTCCATCCGTCTGCTGCCACGAAGTAATCGTAAGCCTAATTTATATTCCCCTTTGTGTTGTAATTCTTCTAGACCATACCTGTTAAACATGCCCGTTCAGAGAATATCAGAGAAAATAATCACCCGTAACTTCCATTTGAGGTTAGGTTAGCTGTTGATTATTGTAGCATAACTTACCATGTATGTACCTTCTACTGAAATAAACCCTGAGTCTGAAAGCATATAATAGCATCATTTAGCGTAGTAATAGAGTCCCCCGACCCCAATTATAAGACTGCCTGTCGGCCTACGACCCTGCAGAGGAGATTCTTGGCCTGCCGAAACTGAGCTAGTCGAATGTCCAGAGCCGAGCTCCCTGCCAAGACACCACCGCCAGGGTAAGTCTAAACGAAGGAATTGTCTCCCGTTACCACCCTTTCCCAACCTTCCTCCTCTCCATCTCCTTCCCACAACCCCACCTATTAGCCTTTTTATAACACCACAAAGTCATTGATTCCTTCGATAAATATTAAAACTGTTCTTATTGGTAAGATCATGTGATAGTGTTAAAAAAATTATAGATATACGTGGATAAGTAATAGCTTTTATGGGACGTAAATCAAATTGCCCATTAATTAGCAAACAAAATCCAACATTTAAATTCGGTAAACATTGTCGTCTTGCATCGCGCTTGTAGGTTTTCAAATAACATTATTATAAAATATCACAATAGTATCTACAGTCCACTAGCAAGGAAGCAAGGAAAAAAAAGCATTAAGAAAAAAAAAAATTATAGGTAATGGTTTCCCAAACAAATATTTGAAAAGATATTGTAAAATAGTTGAGGTTCGCTGCACGAGATATTTAGAAACGAAAAAAATATAATTAAATTAAATGAAATTTCCAATGTAAATTGATCTAACTAATTACAGTTTTCACAAACACCATTAGAGGCAGCTAAATCTACAAAGATGGCCGCCGACACTTAACACAACCCCTTAATAACATTCCAGACTCTTTAGCTAGAAGTATCTAGAAGTTTAGCTAACCTTTCCCGTGCTGTAAACTGAGTAGACTTCGGTATATTTTCATGTTTTCGCGACCAAAAGTATTTTCTTGAATAGTTTTTGGGATTTTATGCTATGTTGCGCTTCCTCCTCCTTTGGCCGGTGTGTTCGACGTCAAATTAATTTGTACCTATTTTGTACATAGGAAAGACTTCTAGAAATTTCAGTATTAGAGTTATGGAACACCTAAGGTGTTTAAATAACAAAAACTATTCTGAATTTGCAAATCACATCTTAGAAACCAATCATTCATTTGATATAAATATGCTTTTAAAAAAATTTCAAACAAATACAATCGGTTTACAATTAGATAAATTTGAAATTTTAGAAAACAGAAAAAGTGATAATAGTGAATTAAATTTAATAAATAATGAAATATTTTTTACAAATAGATATCTCTTGAATTTATTTTCATAATAAAAATAAGTTCTAATATAAATTATTTACTTACCCACTTTAATCAATTTTTGTTCATGTTTATAATTTGTCTGTGCATGAAATTATTTTTTAGTATTCATAAATTCCTGACGATGAAAGCATCGCTTTCGAAACATGTAGATATCAGTGCATATTTATAAAGTGGTAAATACTAAGTATATTCTTTAATTCATTTATTAATAATGACCCCACGAAGTGAATACCAATCGTTTAAAGAAATTATAAAGTTAGAATACTTAAAGCTATTTTCAGCGTTGAGTTTTTGCGTAGTCGTCAAGTACTAGATACCAATAACTATTAAGTCTAGCTCCGTTGTCCCTGTTAATATTAATATAATACGAGTAAACTCGGTTTCTAAATATTTCAATCTCTGTAAATAAACACAGAATTGGATACTAAACTCATGTTTTAAATATTCTCTCCGAAATTCATTTTGGTAACGGACTAAATTATTCAATAATAATGTTGAATTATAAAAATTTATAGAACGCAAAAAAATAAAATGTTTTGCGGAGAAACACGACAAAAAATTGTCAATATATGTCATGTGTGTGTGCGTTGCTAACATGCCGAGGCAGCGGTATACTACAGAAATGGATGGATCGTGCGTTTTAAGCCTAGTCGATTTTTTCTCGTTTTTTTAAATTTATTTGATTAAACGCCCATCTGGGCTTTTAGATGAAATTTAGAACATAATATAAAGAGCTATCGAAAATTACTAGTACATAGAGATTCTAAACCATAAAGTAATGAAATATTTTTTTCAAACGTTGTTGTGTTTATGGGAATGTCAGGGAGAGGGGAAATGGGAAAGAGGAAGGTTAGGTAGGGAGAAAGCCCCTCAGTGGGAAAGCCACGTTGGGTGACAGTGTTGTTAAAATGAAAGGATGGGAAGGAGAAAGGTTGGGTTACGGGGGAAGTTATGGGAGACAATTACAATCTGCAGGTCTTACCCTGGAGATGGCCTCTTAGATGGGAAGTCTGCTCCGGACATTAGCCTAGCTCAGATCGGCAGGGGCATCAGCTTCTCATCGTACAGGGTCACGGATCGATCGCAATCTTATAATTGGGTTGAGGGCGTTTCTAATTCTACGTTGAATGAGTACAGGGAAGTGTTTTCATACTCGGGGTTTATTGTAAACTCAGACAAACATTGTAGGTTAAGAATAATCGAGTACTTAGTAAAAAGGTCTTAATCTAGGTATGATTCTATTGTAGTATCTCTTTTTCTGATTCGAATCTCTAATAGTCATGCAAATGTACCAAAGGCTTAATCAACACATTAAGGGGAGATGGAAAATCAGCTTACATGGAGGTGATCTGGTCGGATGGCGAGAGTTGCTGGCAATGACGCTAAGGCTGGACATTTCTGCACTGAATTTAATGGGCTATTTAATTAGTAAGTCACCCTGATGAGTGCTTTGGCAGCAAATGGTATGACCAGCTGCGGGCTTCAGCCCGTCCGCATAGTACTTGGCCGTAATAAACTAGTAACACAAAAATAGCCATTTATTTTCAGAGACGCAGTTATCTCTTCGAGCTCCAGGCGGAAAGTGATCGTTTCAAGGGGCCGCAAGCAACACCGCTGACTGCTGAGGCGCTCGCGTCGCCTGCTCCTGTTTTGTTAATTTATGATCTGATTGATTTAATTGGGCGCTAGAATCGCCTGATTGGTTAATTTATAGAGGGAAATGATGTGATTGCTTGCCGGGCTCATTTGCCAAAACGAGTAGCTAGAACTCATCTCAGGGCCATCCTTTCGTTACATAACAACGTATAACAGTGACATAGAATAGAAAATCAAAACAATATTATGAAACAAATCATAGGATTTATCAAAGTGCTGGTATAGATAACGCTTTACTGTATAAATTGGGTCACTAAATACATCAACAACACCTCCAAACCTGTATGCGATGCATACTTCGCATTCAAATATATTATTTAACCTGATTATGAACATAATTTTACAATTTTACGCGCATTGCATTACCAAAAAAATTCAACTAATCACCTTTAGTTACTATATGATCACTTATTTCGAAAAATGTCATCTTATTACTGAAAATAATAACACTAAAATTACTTACTGACTTTAGGCACTCGATAAAACTGATATTGCGAAAAATCACTAAAAGTAAATAAAAATAACCTATACATTAAACTCAAAGAAACCATTATTGCGAAAAATCACTATACGTATTTCTCGTTTTTTTTTATGTACTTAAGCATTTTATAGATCTAATTGTGCCATTATTGTATTCTAAGAGTCGAAAACTATCGAATAAAACCACATCTACATAAAAAAACTTTTTTTACCATCTTTAAATAGACATTTGAAATTGAAATTATAAAACACCCATTATCTCAAAACTGTAAATTTGTTAGTTCGTGACTTTTTACTCCGTGGGAACGATATCCAATATTATAATAATGATTGTTTTAAATAACAAACGTGAACTACTTATAAATCTAAATGTACACCGAGTGGACAATACCGGAGCACGCGGAATTTTCTAGAATCTTAAGGGAAAGGTTAACACCCACGCAGAGAGATGTTCCAAAAAAAGATATGTGTCCTTATCCAAACATGGCGGCCCTAAATAAACCCACTTCAAAATCAATTAGCAGAGGTGAAGTTCGCTCCAGTAGAGTAAATAAATGGGTATATAAAACATTTAGCCGATATGAAAAAGGAGTTCGAGTAATAATTCGAATCCTCCCCGCCTGCCGAAACGATAAAAATAAATTATTTACTAACATTTTGGGAAATTCGAACCGATTTAGATTTGTGTAATAATGTAATCCACGCTTCGTGTTTCAAACCACAGAACAGTTAAACTCAAATAAATGATTTTATTTTTTTATATAAATACCGCAAAAGAGTTCCAACTGCTCCTAACTGTCTGGATCCAGTTAGACTATGGCACCCCCAATTGTGGAATGTTGCCAGGCTGAAGGTATTGGGGAGGGAAAGGAGAATCGGAGGAGGATGGTGGGGAAATGCCTGGCTATCCAGATGTGGTCACCAAACACGGCTAAAAGTCATTTCAAGCAACGTTTCAATTCTGAATGGTGGTCTTTCACCAGATTGATACTGAGAGTATCTTCCTCTCTGGGACGTGCGAAAATGTACTATATATAATTTTTAAATAAATTATTTGTGAAACGGCTCAAATTAATTAAATAAAATTAACTTGCGCACGCCGGGATTTGAACCCGCGATCTTCGGATTCGTAGTCGAGAGCCTAACCCCTCGACCATGCAGGCCGTTGATTATTATA
Source organism: Halesus radiatus (assembly GCA_022606495.2). NCBI lineage: Eukaryota > Metazoa > Arthropoda > Insecta > Trichoptera > Limnephilidae > Halesus > Halesus radiatus. The sequence continues at coordinate 34,638 of JAHDVE020008905.1, read as the reverse complement.
ATTGGGACACCCGAAAAAAACGTTTTTTCGTCAGAAAATTCCACTTTTGATGGAATAATGTTTAGTTGGAAATTGCGAAACTTATCATGAGAAAAACACATAATCTTCAATGGTTACTAAATATACGTACGTATTTTATAAAAAACATAAGTTTAAAAAAACTCAATTTTCTCCATTGTATCACAAAGCGGTGTAAGGTTAAACAGCTACGCCCGAAAGTATAACAGTTTCTCCAATAATTTTTTCTCACAAAAAGGTAACATAATATTTTTTACAAAAATATTAAATTGTAAAGTAAAAAGATAAATCATCGGAATATACCAATTGGAAGCAAGGATACGCAATGGGTACCCACAAAGGCACTGCATATACGTAAGTAATACAAAATAAAACATTATTTAACAACAACCTTATAGGTTGAATATCAAGATGGAAGTGCTATTTATAACTATCGCATAAAATTATACCCCTAGGAATTAACAGGAGATGAAAAATAAATTAAAAAATACTTTTATTATTTTCAAGTTTAATTTGTAGAACCACTTTTTTTTCAAAGAATTTAAATTTAATAATTACTATATTATATATTATTATACTTATAAAATCGTTTTGTACTAATGAGGATAGACTTAATATAATAATATCACTTAAATAATTTAAAAGATACCCGCACCTATCAAGGAGATATACAATCAAGGAGACCATTATATTTGTAATGTAAGAAAGAGAAAAATGGGATAAATACAGCAGATATCAAGGAGCTATACAATTAAGGAGGGCGTCATATTTGTTACCATCAACACACAAGGTTACTTTTCAAAAGCCAACAATTTAACATCAGTGTGAATTTCATCAGAGAGCATTTGTTTTTAAATTGGTATGGCAACTTGGTAAATATAAGTGATACGATGTATTCAAGGGTTTGTTGACCATATTTATTTAGAAATATTGGCAGATCTTTCCTTTATTTTGTGTGAAACGTGTATTGTGTACATGATTCACGACTGCCGTATACGAACTGTCAGATATATGTTGCAGTAAAAAATTTTGTCGCAAAAGAGCACGAATAGGTAATACGTTAATTGATTTGTACATGATATAAATATATTCTGTAAATGTAAATGTAAATGTAAATAAAAATGATATATATAAGTGGTGAAAATGTTTGCATGCGGTAAAGGCCAGTGCCTGAGTTGGCAACGAGTCGGTATTTCATTTCCCTGGCTGGCTCCTCCATAACGACATAAGTAACATTTTCAAGTTTGAAGATAGTAAGATATTTTCTAATATTGTCAGGATATTCGTAACCAGGTAATGTTTGTCTATCTTTAAAAAAAATTTAGAGGAAAATTACTGGGCAGGTTTGGGAGTAGGGATATGGGTAGGAGTAAGATACTGCAACTTCGAAAGTTTACTTAAATCATCCAATGTGTACCAGGCCAGGGACGTCCCAGAAAACATATTTTTTTCGGATCGGGTAATGTCAAAAGTCGTTAAAGAAAGAAAAATAATATTCTTCTCTTATACTGTCTTTTATATCAGATGTATGCATGTGAATATTGAGAATGAAAAAAAAACAATGTATGCCAAGAAAGAGCCGTTACGCTTTCTTTCAGCTTTAAAAAAGTGGAATTGTAAGAAGACATTTAGAAAATGATTTTTTTTTGCGAATCGCTTGAAAAGGAATTTTTATTTACGTAATCATTAAAATTTCTCCACCGATATTTCTGCAAAGATTTCCATTCTCGGAATGAAATCGTTCTATGCTAATAGCCAGCGAAATTCTAAGTATTTACGTAAATACTTTTAACGTACAGTCGCTGCTTATTGGGTAGTAAATTTCTATTTGGATGTACTCGTACACTGTAAAATGTACTTGTACACATGTTAAGGATAATGATCGAATTGCCTTAAAATGTTAGACATTTTGTATGCCCACACATGGGAACAAAATTGTAATGTACTATTATTTCGTCGCCTTGAAACTAAATTGATGGTTTGGAATTATAAACGGTCTTATGTTAATATTTTTTACCATTTAAGATACGTATTACGTAGGCCATACAAATTGCTCAATTGCAGACGTTTCGAAAGTTTATGGGTAAAACTAATATTAATGTCAAACGTTTTCGTGCAAACAAAATGTGTAATTAACTTGCGGCTTTGCCCGAGATTCAAACGCTATTTGTTTTCATTGAACATTTTAAATTCACCAAATAAGCGACTTGGGTCACGCGTCTAAGACTCTTGGCTCCGAATCCAGAGAACGCGGATTCGATACACGGCGTGAACAGCGTTATTTAAACAGCTAAATTTTTTGAATTACACGTTATATGTGAATGATCTATATAGAAATTGAAAGAGGAGGTCCGAAAGTTTAAAATTCCACCGCTAGATCGCTCATAGTTGCGCAAAAGACCGCTATAGTGCTCGCGCCGCCGAGTAGCCATTTAGCGTCAGTTGTAAGTAAAATGTCTACTATGCAGACCAAGGTTTAATGTGTTCGTGAGTCCTGTGAAACTGAGCCGGCAACTGTAGTATAGCCTACCTGTTTTCTGTATTTTAACATTGCAGCTCAGCATTTGACGTTGGTATCACGGATCTGAGCGAATTTGACCGACCGCGTTTATCAGAGGAGAACGTGCAAAATTGAGTGCATCACTTTGAATAACCCTGTTTTTAAGTGAATTCGTATTTATTTAGTACATAATAGCATATAGGATATTTGCGGAACATTTCAGAGCGGTAAATTCTCTCAGTATCACTAGGCACTTTTCAACCTTCTTTTCCCGATCTCTCCCCCTCCCTTAAGCCCTAAAACCCTATTTGATGATATCATAGTCTCTGGTATTGTTTCGACAGAAAAACAAATCAACACCAGGTCCTGATAGTTAAACGTACGATTCAAAGGTCAACAGCTTATAACTTTGGGATATCAAGGCTTATGATAAATTCCCGCGGAACTAAGATGCATAACAAGTTCAACAAAATTCCGATGCACATAAAAAAAATTTACCTTTTTAGACTTTCATATCCTTAAATTAAATATACCTGCGAGTACCACTCATGTCATGCCTATATATCCAAATTAAACGTATCTTATTTTATTATTATTAGCCTCACATTCCGATCCATGTCTTATCGATGGACTATCGCATTTAGGAAGATAAATTCTATGCAAATCCCTATACGTACCACCAATCATAAAATAAATTATTCCTTTCCTAAACTTGAGTAAGAACCTAAATTACTTACAAAATAAACACCAGGATTAAACAATATTTCTAACAACATATGTTTTCCAATATTATTTCCTCTGCGTAGAACCGTATATACATTTCGCTAATAATGGTCCTGTATAATATTATCTGCCTGTACGTAAAATTAATTACATGTATATTTTAACGCGGCATCACGTTTATTGGTCAAATGCGTTGTACATATATTTTTTTATTACAGATAGATGAATCGGTGAATGCAATTTGTTAGCCATCAGTAGTAATAATAGATTGTCTATATTTTGTAATAAGGTGATTTTTAAAAAAACGGCGCTATCGAAATCATACAAATATTATTAGTCGAATGGTAAAATACGTGCATTAAGATAAGAAAGCAGGTTCAAGCTGTACAAATATCATATTGCCGAACTTAACCAGTAGCGAGTTATGAAAAGATAATATACCAATAAACAGTTTTTTTTTTTTGCTACAGCTTGGCAATTTAATAACAAAATAATGAGAACGCTCTAAAAAACGATGCTTCGACACATTACGCACACTTTTTCAGAACTCATTTCAAGCGATAGGGTTCAATTATTATTTCTAGAGCGATAAATTTATACCTACACGTGTGAAAATATTTAAATGTTTCAACATAGTAATTTGGGTATCTTTTTAAATTGAAATGAAAGAATAAGACAAAAAATTACTTTAAGATATCGTGAAAAAATTTAACCAATGTAATTAAAATGAAGAAAATACATTTCAGCTTTACGATATATAATTTTATTTTTTAATCTTAACTCACATAAGAGTAAACTAATTTTTATCAGCGATTATATCATCTGATGCTGTATGAAGAGTATTGTTAAGAAAGGAAAAAAGGGGAAATTCTGGGATAGAAAAGGTACGAGGGGTGGGTAGGAATCTGAAGGTCAGTGAGTCCAGTGATGGACGTGTTAATCCATCTCTCCCACTGCAGTGAAGGCGATGGGACAAGAGAGTCCTGATGGATAGGTAAAGGCCATCAAGTTTTCCTACGCCGGTCTTTTTTGATCCGGTCTACTATGCAGTTGGTGGGCAGATGCATCCGCCGCCATGACTTGGACAAACTATTGAAGTCGGTTGCATCTCTCCCTCGCATTTAATAAATAGTGGCGTCTCACAGGGGTCGTTTCTGTCGCCGACAATGTTTTTGTTGCACATCAACGACCATTTGAGATGTGCACCAATTCATTGTTACGCGAATGACAGTACAGTCCAATATAGTTTTTTGTTTGACAAGACCTCAAAGGGTATACAAACTCCAACGGCTATCCAATAAATGATTCCCGGGGCAGAGGTACATATACCCGCTTCCAAAATTGAAACGAAGTTAACAGAATTTCAGTGATGTCGTTTTACCTATTAAATTTTCCATAATTCATTTTAAAATACCGGGGAAATTAATTTTCCGCGTATTAAACGAACGAAGAACTCGAGCAATTTTCTGAGTTGACGAAACTACTTTTAGCTCAATATGTAATTTCAATCACGAGCAACGGAGCTTTGATTTAAGCAATTAGATGCCATGACACATTTTTTCACCCTATAATATTACATTATGTGCACAATTTATTACAAAAATATTTAAAAAATACAATCATTACACTTTCTACCAATAACGAGTTGAAAAAATCTTTTAAAGGAACATACTGAAAAGAGATAAAATTAGTACGATTGCATTATATTTTACGTTAAAAAAGGTTTTTGTATCTATTTAATTACAAAACAGTGAACAACCAAGTTTGTTTTTGGCATGTTGTTTAGCCAACGTAGAATCATATTAAAATTATGTAATTGTTCAAGCAGTCAGTCGTATAGTTTTACGGAAACTTTTAATTATTAAAATACTGGTTCAAATAATCTGATTTATTCACTGAAATAATATTTGAATATTATCTAAAACAGTTGTGAACGGTTGGCAGTCAGTTTAATGATTTTTTTTAACGGTCAGCACACAAAAATACCCATTTTACATATTGCGTACTCCCAAATACCTGAAATTACCTCAAATATCCTTTTTATTTTTATTTACACCTACACTCATTAGTTAAGAAGCATTGGTACGGCCAATGGTGGAGCAGGTGCGAGTGGGTACCAATCCTGATTGTAATGGATCATGATGGTTTTTGCAGTAGCAAAATATTCGTGTAAATAAAAGTACGAAGCACCTTGCGAGCGATTGTGGCATAGGATGGAGGAACAAAGACAGGTGCTCACCGATTCAACATTGAATGTAGGTATTCACTTGTCGCGAGTTGCGGGTTACAGGTGGCATGTGTTATATTTGATACGATCTGAAGTGGAAGGTAAAAATGGGGAATGTGGGGCAAGGGAGATGCATATAATCGCTCGCAATTTATGAGAAATCTAAGTAGACGATCAATAGTTATTAACTGGTGTGAATAATCATAATTCTTATCCAATACAAAATTAATAAGACATTGTATGGATATACGTAATAGCTACTTAAACGATGTACATTTTAATATAAATGCTATATTATTAGTATTAAAGTATAAGACTAAATAAAAAAAAATAATAATCTGTAAGCACTCTTAAATTCTATATGGAATTTTGGGTAAAACGGTCAAAATTACTTTCAATGGTCTTCAAACTTCACTTATTTTCAGATATTCAAAAGTTTGACAATTTTTGCCTTTAGAACCCATATACATTTTCATAACTACCCGTATAGAAATTACAGATAAATAGTGTGTATTGCCTGAGTTAGCAACCTGCAAAACAAAGTTTTGTGCTGTTTTTGAGTGCCGGCCCTCTCCGTAGTATGTACGTGGCTTACTTTAAGCTATAATGAAGCGTACTGAGTACCCTCATAGCTAAGTGATCTAAGCATTTAATTTTGCGCAGAACGTTAACGGGTTCGGTCTTAGCGTAGAGCCAAAAAAACGTAAAATCCGATTATTTTTTCACTGCCAGACAATATACCTGAAGTAATTTCAATTTTCCCAACATTTAGAGGAAAACAAATAATTTTTGACGTAGAACTTCTTTCTTGTGCATATAATTTATATCATTGGCCTGTCTAGGGTCCAACAATCAAAAGGTCTTACGTCATTCGGCGACATAGTTTTTTTCCAAATTCGTAGAGATTACACTCTAATTATTTTCGTAAAGATATAATACTCGCATAGGACTTTATATAAAAGTAAGTGAAATAGAAACATTATCAATTTATCATAAAAGCACCGAAGGTTATATGTTTTTGTTGGAATTTTAGGTTGGTTTTAATAATAGTAAAAAACGTTATTTACGAATACATTAATTTAAAAAAAAAAAAACTGAAGTATAAATTAGTATATTATAAAACAGGTAAAATAAGAAAATTAAATTTTGTTTGCACCACTGTTTAATACATAAATATCAACATGTTTCAAAATCGAAGCTTTCTTCATCAGGATACACAGTATACTAAAAAATAATGACAAGTATAATAGACTACTTTACATACTTGCAGAACTTAATAATAACATTATTAAATTTGATTTACATAAAATTAAAAAAAAAAGTACAATAGACAATTGGTAAACATATAAATAATAATGTAAGATTATTATAATGATATTATAATAACAATTATATAGTCCTGACGATGAAAGAAAAACATGTAGATATCAATGTATATTTATAAAGTGGTGAATACTAAGTATATTTTTAAAATCATTTATTAATAATGTAAGAATTTGTCTATAACTGTAATTATTTTTTTTATATTGTGTATCCTGATGAGGAATGCTTCGCTTTCGAAACATGTTGATATTTAAATATTAAACAGTTTTGTAAATAAAATGCTTCACGTTAATTTCATTAATAATGATGCCACAAAATAACTACACGTCTATTAAAACAAGTAAGATAAGTACAAAAAATTTAATCATTAGAGATAATATTAACAAATCTCAAATAATGTATCTCAACGTGTTTTTTTATGTCATCCAAAATACAAAAACAAGTTGCCTTTTTTCTCACTATGTCATACACTTATATAAAATATTAAATAATTCACTTGTTGTACGTAATAAATATCACGTACATCAGATAATTACTATTTAATATATTTTTTAATTTTATTTGTCTGCAACTTAAAAACTTTTTGTTTGTTCATTGTCTCCGTGTCATGTATTTGTGAATTATTATACACATGTTACACTTATATACTTACTTTGTATCATGTTTGTTTTCGTTATCTTAATTTTTTTTCTTTCTCATGTATAAGCCCGCCAGGCTATTAATAATACATAAATAAATAGAAATGACGGTCGAGGGGTAAGGCTCTCGACTACGAATCTGAAGGTCGAAAATAAATTTTATTTAATTAATTTGTGCTGTTTCACAATTAATTAATTGAAAAATTATATATAGTACATTTGCGCACGTTCCAGAGTGGAAGATACTCTCAGTATTGCTCTGGTGAAAGACCACCATTCAGAATTGAAACGTTGCTTGAAATGGGTTTTAGCCGTGTTTGGTGACCAGATCTGAATAGCCAGATATTTCCCCACCTTCCTCTACCCCTTATCCTTCCCCTCCCCAATACCTTCAGCTTCACAACATTCCCAAATCGGGGTTGCCATAGTCTCACTGGCTCCAGACGGTTGGGAGCAGTTGGGACTCTTGTGCGGTATTCACATAAAAATGAAGATAAGTAAGTAAATACAATACAAAAATATTATGAGATATGGGTCAAAGGAGTGGCGCTAAACTGTCCAAAAGTGACTTCAAAAATGTGAACGGTCAACGCAGCTTCGTTAAACGATTGAGTCGTCGCGTTTTGCCAAGCAAAAGTTCACGCTATCCGTTCACCGGCTGTAATGCAGATTTGTTAAACGAGCTGTTTCTGTAGTTAACATTGCAGTGATAAAATCTCGCCTGCAATGAAGACGTATCTTAAAACTGGGTTTCAGCCTTAATGTTTAAAGGTCTCTTCACATCTACCAGTACCGCAAAGTTCAGAACAGTACAGGGCAGAAACGGCAGAGACTATTCACATTACACCGTGGAGACCGCCGGCGTCTGCCAAAACATATTTCAGGATTTTAGAATCCTATTCCTTTATTTATTATCATTTTATAACTTATATTCCCTGACAAATTCAATCAATATTTTGTTGTCCATCTTCTTGGTTTTAGCCATATCTGTGTCATTGACGCCAACTGACCGTGACGCTAAAATGGCGGTACTAACGCTGATGTATTAATTGTTTTTGTGTTTAATTCGCAGAACTCTATCTAATTATTTTTTTTTAATCTAATGTAAATCAAATTTAATAATTTTATTATTAAGTTCTGCAAGTATTTTTACTTTTTATAATTGTGACTGTTTCGGCGTTTAAGGCGTTGTGACGACTTATCGGATATGCCACTATTCTTAATTTCAGGATTTTTAGTTTTTAGTTTTTTAGGTTTGTTCCTATTATTGGTTCTAAAAGCTATATTTAAAAAAGTAAGGAAAATTGTATATTCACCGCTTCTCAGTATGTTCATATTATCAAAACAATGTAACATATTTAAAAAAATCATTTAAGAAAACGTTATCAGTTAAGTACAAGGAAACACATTATAAATGTGAAAACCTCACGGAATTCTACTAATTGTTTTAACTTACCGGTTTTACCGATAGTAAATCATAAAATTTTTTTTTAAACGCGTCCAAATTAGAATGGGGTGGGAGTACATAAAATCATACAAAAAAGTCGTCATAATGTGGATTAACCACAGTTTGACGAAACAGCTGTCACAATAATAAAAACTATAAATATTTGCAGAACATAATAATAACAATATTAAATTTGATTTACATTAAATTTTTTAAATAATAACGCTGATGTGTTTAAACTAACTGCGCAATCGCAAACGTTGCAAGCAGGCGCCAGCATTGTCAAAATATTCTATCCCGTGCATACGCGGATATGTACGCTGTAATATGACTGTATTCATAGATAACGTAAGCCACTAATGTTGACATGTCTGTGCTGTTCTGCTGTACTGTGCGGTGCTGGTAGACGCGAATAGACCTTTAAGGTTTCATTTTAATATTTCAAGCCACTGCAAGCGAAGTAATTCATTTTACCTTGAGACATATGACCCATATAGGCCCCCGTGCCAAGAACGTCCTCGTGACCCGCTTGCAAAATTTTATAAGAGATTATTTTTTCCCATGCAACTTCAGATAAATGAGCGTCATTACGCGGAACTAAGTTAAGCCACAGAAACATAAAAAGAGATGCGAAATTTGTGTATTATTCTTTTTATGTGGTCGTCCCGCGAGAGTCCCAACTGTTCCTAACCGTTTGGAGCCAGTGATACTATAACATCCCAAATTGGGGTATGTTGTGAAGCTGAAGCTAATGAGGAATGAAATGAGATGGGGCAGAGGATAGTTGGAAATTACCTTGCTATTCAGATCCAGTAACCAAATAGTGCTAAACCTACAGAATACTAACAAATAATAATGGCAAGTATAGACAATCGATAAACACACAATACAGTAATGTAAGAATAGACAAATTATAAACATAAAAAAATATATTAAAGTAGGTAAGTAAATAAACCGAACTCATATATTTATATTAAAAATTAAAAATAAAAAAAATATTATTAATATAATACGAAAATAAATTCAACAGAAAGATATATGAAAAAAAAGATTATTGTTATATACTCATATAATTGAACATTAACACTTTATTTAATTTGTAAAATTTCAAATTTGTTTACCATAATTGTAAACCCGTTGTATTTGTATGTAAAATTTTAAGCCTTTATTTGTCAAAAAAATGATATTTTTCCAAAATATGGTTGAAATATTCAGAATAATTATTAACACTTTTAAACTAAATGGATTTCGGTAGATAACTAAATACCACCTAAGAGCACATTTTTTTCCATAACTAGTTCGAAACGATGAAGGTTTCTAATTAGCGCATTAAAAATTATCATGTTATCCATGGTTAAAGGGCAAACAAACAAAAAAACCAAATGTCGTACTTGATATCGAAGACACTGTGGCGATACTTATTCAGTAAATTTTTCTACATACACCTGGAGAGCCAGCGGTCTTGCTTTCTGCCTGTAGAGCCGGGCTCGTATCATTTGTTTTCCACACAGTCCTTCAGTGTCCTAATACCGCGTCTTGTGATATGTACTTATTTATGTTATTGTATTTAACATATTATGTATAAATATTTGAATGGTTTTAATACCTCATAAGGTAATAGAGTCAGATACCTGTATACATATAGATCTCATTTCTACATTGGTGACCCTGACGTGATCGACGTTAATGCTTCAATAATCTTTTTGTTCAACTGACATCTCTCGGCAACCCGTTCATTATACGTTGACTATTTAAAGGGACGTATCTGTTTCTTTCTCCAACAGTTAGAATAAACAACAGTCCAAAGTTCATGGTAAATTCAGCTCATCTGGGATAAACTTAATAAATTCTGGAATGTACTTCGCCTCAAGCAGAGTCCAGCGAAAGCCTGAATTACTTTGTGCGTGGGTATTCACTTGGATTTCGTGAGTCGAATCGTAATTTTTTACCAGTCTGTGTCACACATAACTACCTTTGAACTGAACACCCCTTGCTAAACTATACATGAACACATACTGAATATGCGTACGAAATACGAGAACTAATTCATTCCCCGCATGAATTACTCGCACCACGGTGTGGAAACACTGCGTTTATTTTAACGATATTGGAATGGTTAGTCCCCGAATAAATAGTCTCATTGATTGGATAACGGTACTTAAGGGTAAAAGATACGTAATATAAATAAAAAAATTTTTTTTATAAGATCGGTATTCACTTTGTGGCGTCATTATTAATAAATGAATTAGAAATAACTTTGTAATCACCACTTTATTTACACATATCAACACATTTCGAAAATTAAGCTTTCCTCATCAGGAATCAATGAATTAAGCATCGCTTTCGAAACATGTTAATATGTGTATATTAATAAAGTGGTGATTACAAAGTTATTTCTAATTCATTAAAAATCACTTTTAACTGGTAATGTTTTTAAATATTGAAATGAATTGTTTGTACGCGGGTGTATATATTGAATATTAAAATAATCGAATTATTGTTGTAAGTTTAATGCTCAAGTCCTTCAAAGAACTCATAAAAATACTGTATATATTAGTGTTAAAACAATACATCGTATTTTTATAAGTTTCTCGAAGGACTTGAGTTTTTAACCTAAAACAATTCAATCAATTTAATATTCCCTTCGTACATCCGTAGACAAACAATTCATTTGAAAATTTAAAAGTAATAGGGTTAAAAGTATTTTTGATAGCGACATCTGCGAGAGCGTATTAAGTTTCGTTTACCCTTGAGTGATCAGTATTTGTAAAGCAGCGATATTTTCCATTCAGAAGCGATGTTTCAGAATATATTTTTAAGAAGATTAATTAAAAATTACTTTGTAACCACCACCTTATTAATATATACATATCAACATGTTTCGAAAGCGAAGCTTTCCTCATCAGGAAATACAGAATACTAAAAAAATAATATTGTCAAGTATAGAAAAATGATAAACATATAACACAATAATGAAAGAATAGACAAATTATGAACATCAACAAAAATTTATTAAAGAATGCAAGTAATTAATCAAAAATAAAAAATAAAAAATTATAAAAGATTGAATAACAAATTTACATTAGAAATTTAAAAAAAAAAATTGTTTTCATATTAATATTAATAATAAAAATTATTTCCCTTAAGGCCTCCTGTGTGAAGTTACTGTAAAAAAAAGTTGTAATCCCATGTTTTAGATTGTCCGTATTAGTTATGTAGTTACATGTTTTATTGTTTGATCTGTACTTTGCATCTCAATGTTAAATAATAATAATGCGAATGAAGTTACGATACTATTACAAGTTCATAATTGTTCATAATAATACTATTATACTTAGAAAATGTTACCTACTATTCTATGTAAAAGCCTAATAGGGCGTTAAAAAGTTAAATAAATAAAAATAATAATAATAAAAAAATACTCCAGGCGATTCTGAGAGGATCTTCAACCCTACAACGAAGTACAGGGTGGCATAAAACTACCGTTATGGTTTGAATACTTAATAAATTTTTAAAATTATTTATATACATTTTTTTTTATTTCAGAATTTTGTGAAGAAAAGTTGGGGAATTTGAAATGGAACACTACACAACAGAACAGCGATCAAAAATTGTTGAATTTTATTTTGAAAATCAACGGTAAATTGTTTTGACGAATGTGCGTACTGGACCTTTAGCACCAACAATAAACCGCCTGGTTGCAAATTTTCGACAACATGGTACAGTAAGACACCTTCCATGTACCGGAAGACCACGTACGGGCCACACGGAAGAAAATATCCAACGTGTTGTGGATAGTGTGCAGGACAGTCCAGAAACATCAACAAGAAGACGTTCGGCACAACTGGGGCTATCGCGGAGGTCCGTTCAGAGGATTTTGGCCACATTGCACATATTCCCGTATAAGGTTCAGCTTGTGCAAGAATTGAAGCCGATAGACTACCAACAACGGCTTGATTATGCCATTTCATTCCAAACCATAACCCTGTATAAACAAGCATAATATTGTGTATTGCATAAGTCGGTTGTAAAACGGATGACATCTGGATCTAGAGACAAGGCGTTCACCGCTTTGTTATAAATGTTGTGGAAAAATATATTTAGCAAACTTATTATAGGTAACACAAGTAGAGTTGATGCAAACACAATACTCATGCAGATATATTGCTTGAATACTGCACGTTTCGAGCTTGTTATTCGACAATTGATTTCTTTTTTAATAAAAGAACACCCGTAAAACTATTTAGAAAGAAGTTTAACGATTGTCGTAAACAATTGTTATCAATAAGGAGGCATCAGCTAGAAAAATACTTTTTCTATGTGACGTTCAGCAAAGGCATCACCGTCGGAGGTGGATACATAATACATGAAGATAATATTAAGAAATCTTCAATGAAATTCGAAACAGAAAATAAAAAGGTAACGGTCGTATCTGGAAATCGAACCTAAGACCCCTGTTTCTCTAACCACTGAGCTATCAGAAATTATTTATTTCCTTCATTTTCATCGATCTTATACAGCAAATTAAGAAATTTAGAAATCGCCTTAAATTAATTCCCCCCTTTTTTGGCTGCTATCTTATTGTATGATTGCATGTTTCTACCAGAATTTATTTGCACTCTAGAATGTGCCTCGGATATACCCACCGGATTTTTATTTATACGTGACATCTATTGACTTTTAAATGATATGGGCTTCAATACAAATAGACTAATTTTAGTGTGTTTTGAATGAACTCTATGCGAATTACAGTTGGTTGGTTGGTCAGATGTCACTCTAACCTGAAAATTTCTAACCTAAAAGTAACCTTTTAGGAAAAGTTGTAAGGAATGTTTTATAAGGGCAGTGAAGTAACTCAATCCGTGAGCCATGTTTTAAAAGATATTTTGGTGAGGCCCACTTTGTCGGACCCGTGTTTCAATTACTCACCTACGACATGAACCTTGCTCAAACTGCGTCACCGTGAGCACACACATTTCGTGATTCTCCGAATCAAGTACTTTTACAAAAAAAGTGCTTTTATACGGCTGAGATTTTAAATTCTTCATCAAATTTTCGTGGCTTACATGTCTTACGCGCTGAAGTAGTACAAATGGCTATAGTGGCCTATGTGGACAGCACGCTAACGTGGCTAAAATTGTATTCAATAAGGCTAATTTGGCCAATGTACTCAACTTATTAACTTGGCTAATATGGATAACATAGCCAAATTGGCATGGGTACGAGATTTATATTTAGGAGATTCATAGTTACAGAATCGAATCTATACAAAGAAAATTAACCCATGTGATTGCATATCGTGAAGGTTTTTATCTGATCAATTTAGAAGATATAATGATCGAATTTCGCATTATACACTACATTCTCTTCGCATCAATTGATACACCGAACATTTGATCACAAATTAGCATCAGTACACAGACAAGAGAATCAATAAGGGGGATAAAATACTTTTTTTTTATATTAAAGCCTATCATTTTAACATTAATATCAAACTGATAATGTGATGATAACCTTTATTAAGTTTCAAAACAGTGTATCATCAGCACAGATGACAATGAGGAGTTAGTTTAAATACCTGGTGCATAATATGTTTTCGACCTTTCACTTCATTTTCATTCTTATCATCATTTTTGTGAGATTTTGTTTGTTGTTGTTTACTGTACTTATTCATTATTATTTCTATGTAACCATTCATGTGGGTCAGTTTTAATAAAATAAAAATAGATGCAAACTATCGTAGCCAACGTACTAACGTAGCCAAGGTAGATATCATGGCCAATCTGTTCAACGTAGTTTCTAGCTAAACTTATCGTGACCAACGTGGCTAACGTAATGCGACCAAGGTACTTTTTTTTTAAACCTTATCTATACACAGGAGGCATTGAGTAAAGACAAAATTTTCTTTCAAGGTTTTTCTGGGGATTTCTCCCTCAAAAATATTTAATATATTAACGTTATAGTCTCCTCAAGAGAACATTAATCCGAGCCGTGACTCAGCACCGGTTTGCTTAGGTGAATTCGACTGAGTTTAGAGGAGAACACATCTAGTTTTTTTATCTTACTAAAATTATTGCTTTTTAACCAACAGTAATGTCAGCAAGTTATTTTGAGCAGTTTAAAAGATAAGTATCAACTCGATGGAATGCTAGAATAAAAATTATAAATTCTGTAGTTTGTTGATAGCCCGTTGAATTGCCCATATTCCAAGTGGTTACCAATTGTTTTTATTTTCAGAAACAGCTCACAATTAAGTAATTTTTTTTGCATAGTATTTTATTTAGTTATGTAATTTGAAAAAAAAAAATATTATGAAATGTTTGAAACTTTCTTCCATTAGGTTCCGACCGTGACCATGGCCGGTTTCGCCTTACAATGGGAATCTTCAGACTGGTATAATTTACGCTAAATCTATGCAATTTACACTAAGAACCTTACATTTAAACAAGTGGAAGAAAGTTGTAATGGTTTATTGATTAAAAAAATCATATTAAAAAGAAATTTCACCATGAATTGACAGTTTCAAAATTAGATTAGCAGTATTATTTTATTTTTGATAAAGAATCTCTGAATTTTTAGCGGTAAAATTATACAACAACCTCCCACTTATTATCAAGTAATAAGTGGGAGGTTATTAAGTAATTCAACCAATAATTGCATTAAGTCCAGCAAGACTTGGCTTAAGGAATTAACAGAAGAAGAACTGACTATTATTCTCAATATTACAATACATCAGAGAAATTACTGGAAATACCCAACCCAAACCTTGAAGTTGAAATATAGGTCGCTGAAACCCATTTTTCACAACCTAGTTTGCTTCAGCACGGTATCTCCCAGTTAGAAGGACTATAAAAAAATCTATAATATATTTACGAGGTGTGTTCAAAAGAAAAGGTGTACATTTGATTATCGATTTTTTTTGTTATGTTGGTATATATAAGTAATACATTATTTGACATTAAGAATTTAAGATATTTTGAAGCATGAAGTGCATACCGATTTTCGTATTTTTTTGAGAAATATTACAAATATGCATGAAAATTTGTAAATGTTTCAAAAAAATGTTCACGGCTTTAGAAAAATATTAATAAAACAATATGGCATACTGTTAAATAATTTGGAGGATAAGGGGTTACTTCATTTTGCATACAGCATGACGTCGCGGCCTGAAAATAGTGGCGCTGATCGCTAAATTGCGGGCTTTCCGATTTCCCTTGAATCATTAAAATTTTACGCATTTTACTGATTAAGGAGAAATATTCATTCGTTCACTAATTGAAATATGTGCGCCATCTATTAGAAATTGTTTAAATACTATATATTGCCACGAAAATCTCATAGACGTATGTAAATAATATAATTTAACAAAAAATCGTATCGAGTAAAAGATAATGAAGTGATAAATATTAACAATAAAAATTACCGTGGCATTGGTGAACTTTCGATTTATTTGTAGTTCATAATTTAAATGTTCGATTAAATGTTGGACTTCTTAACACTTTAGTCATATTTTCTTTATTTCACAAGAACATTAAATGTTTATTACGTATCTGTAATATGTATCTAAAACCAGCCCTTAAAGATATCTCAAATTTTCGAAATTCAGGCAAGATTTGAAAGAAAAAGTTTTTTTTTCTCTTGTTTAATTCACAAAGTTAATTTTTAATACGGCAGTTTTTGTTTTTCTTACCTACGGATATTATCAAACAACATAATTTCGGTGGTGATATGAATACGGAGTATGGTAACTTGTACGTAATATTATAATTCTAAAAGGCAAATCAATTACAAAAAAATGTGCAACATAATTTCGATGGTGACGTGAATACAGAGTATGGTTACTGTATTAAATATTATAATTCTAAAAGGCAAATCAACTACAAAAAATGTGCAACATAATTTCGATGGTGACGTGAATACAGAGTATGGTTACTGTATTAAATATTATAATTCTAAAAGGCAAATCAACTACAAAAAATGTGCAACATAATTTCGATGGTGACGTGAATACAGAGTATGGTTACTGTATTAAATATTATAATTCTAAAAGGCAAATCAATTACAAAAAATGTGCAACATAATTTCGATGGTGACGTGAATACAGAGTATGGTTACTGTATTAAATATTATAATTCTAAAAGGCAAATCAACTACAAAAAATGTGCAACATAATTTCGATGGTGACGTGAATACGGAGTATTATGTATGGTTACTGTATTTAATATTATAATTCTAAAAGGCAAATCAATTACAAAAAATGTGCAACATAATTTCGATGGTGACGTGAATACGGAGTATGGTTACTGTACATAATATTATAATTCTAAAAGGCAAATCAATTACAAAAAAATGTGCAACGTAATTTCGGTGGTGACGTGAATACGGAGTATGGTTACTGTACGTAATATTATAATTCTAAAAGGCAAATCAATTACAAAAAAATGTGCAACATAATTTCGATGGTGACGTGAATACGGAGTATGGTTACTGTACATAATATTATAATTCTAAAAGGCAAATCAATTACAAAAAAATGTGCAACGTAATTTCGGTGGTGACGTGAATACGGAGTATGGTTACTGTACGTAATATTATAATTCTAAAAGGCAAATCAATTACAAAAAAATGTGCAACATAATTTCGATGGTGACGTGAATACGGAGTATGGTTACTGTATTTAATATTATAATTCTAAAAGGCAAATCAATTACAAAAAAATGTGCAACGTAATTTCGGTGGTGACGTGAATACGGAGTATGGTTACTGTACGTAATGTGATAATTCTAAAAGACAAATCAATTACAAAAAAAATGTGTAACATTATTTCGGATCTAATTCTAAAATCCATAAATACCTAATTTTTATTTTCAGTACAAATAATGAATTATGTTTCTGTTCTAAAAATAGTTAGCGGTCTAATGGACACCATAAGTAGATTCTCGGCTACCACGGCCTACATGCTTTTTAATTAAATTAATTTTATTTTTAATATCCAGCGATTTTTCACGAGTCTACGATAGTATATGTACCATAAACACAAATGTACTTACAATAATTTTATCCATTTAGATTAATTTTAATCAAAACACTTACGGTCAGTATCAAAAAATACGCACCTTGCAGGTTGAAATACGACGAATGATTTACATGTTAATTCTATACGGGTAATAAGTAAAATGAATAATGTTTCAAAAGACAATAATCGTCAAACTGTAATTTAAAAATATCTATATTTGTTTATTTAACTCAAAACAGAACATATTATGTACATCGGTTAAAGGTATTCTAATGTGAACACCGTGTATTATCTTAAACACAAAACAATTTGGAATTTAAATACAAAAAATACACACTAAATCTTACAAATTGCGACATCAAAAATTAAACTATACGTATTTCCTCACTTCGTTCTTGAATTTCAATACATTTTCCTCTTCTTTTATATTGTTGGGTATTTCTTGGAAGATCTTCTCCGCTCTAACTAGTAATGAGTTTTCCCATTTTGTTTTCTTTCGAAATTGAAGTCTCATTTCATTTCTTCTTCTTGTAGAGTGGTTATGTCTGTGTTGATGATCATTAATTGTTCTCAGTAATTCAGAATATTGTTGATCGTTAAGCATTTTAAAAAGAAAAACTTTTATAATAAAACAAATATAAAACTTTTTTCCACTTTAATTTTTATTTGACCGTAACCGGGTTTCAGCTCGTTAGGGCCATCTTCAGACTGGTACAAATTATTCTAAATCTATGGTTTTTATACACAGCATATGGGGGAGGGGAAGAGGGGTGGACTACAAGGGTTTAAATCAATTATCTTAATTACATTTGTTATTAGGTCGTTTTAGTAATTCTAGTATTCTAATCACCTTGGGTTTTTTTTTTTTACTTCGATATTATTCAGAAGAAAAACCTTACAAGTAATATGACTTAGTACTGGTCTAATTTTCATATTACTTATTATTATTATTAGTAATAATAATAATAACTATAACTGACGTACGTACTGGAATTATAGGTAAAACGTTCAAAATTGCTTTCATCGGTTTTCAAACTGCAACTATTTTCAGACCTTTTGGGAGGTATTTCATAGAATATAAGGATAACAATTTGAAGATCTTTCTCTTCTGAAATCTTATACATTTTCCTAAGCACCCAATTTATTTTGAGTTGGCAATTTGTAAAGTGATTTTTAGGGTCATTTTTGAATGCTGGGCCTTAAACACAAAATTAATAAATTAGTGTAATCTCATCATAGTGATTTTTTTTTGTATTTGAACTCTGTGTGTTTTCTAGTATCTTAGAATACACATTTCATAAAATTAATAAAAATATCATCCATCAATTAACAAAGATTAAGTCTACATTTCTTTCCCTGCTAATTCCAGAGGTAAATAAAGCAAAATAACCGAAAGCTTTTAAACTCAGACATTACGGTCTGAATCTCGTCTGTTTTCCTCGACCAAAAAAACCTCTCCAACGCACTTTTTCTTGTATTTTTTCGGTTGTTTTTAATTAAATTAAGTTTTCTTGTTCGGCCGGTGGGTTCCCTCTTTGCGTCCGGACGGCTTTGGGGCTAAAGTTTGTTGTATTCTCCCAGAACTTCCGTCAAAATCGGTTTTACAACGTTGAAAGTTTTCGACACTGGGACCGTGTTACGAATGGGCCGTCCCAACTTTCCAATAGACCTTTCAAAGTTTCTAGACGAAAAAATATTGTATCGAGGTAGTTATTTGGATATTCAATTTATTTCACGTTTTTGAAATACATCATTTACCTACTGACGGACAGCACAAACAAATATTTAAATACATTCCAATTTGTGTATATTTCCGACTTGTTTCATGTTAAAAAAAAACTGTTTAAATAAAGGATAACAGAGGATTGACGTTTTAATTCCAGAAGCGGATAAGAAAGTTCATATGTAATAATGAAACTTGTTTTTTGATATTCACATTTCACTGTAAGTATTTTAACAGACAACAACAAAAAAAAGTCCCTCTCTAGATAATATAAGTGTTGAAGATTTGTGTGAAAGACGCAAACACAAGTTTTTTCTCATTTTGTGACATATAAATTGATATTTCAAGGTTGCACAGCTTTTAATGGAAGCGTGACTTGAAAAAAGTTGCATTACCCTTAAAATTTTGGCAAAAAAAAAATAATGCAAAAGCTCTCCGCATGAGAAAATATAAATAACGTCGCCCCTGCTCCCGTAGATACTGAAAGCAATTAACCTTACTATCACGCGGTTTTCCGCAGGGGTAGGCATATACGATAAGCGTCGATGCATACGATTAATGACGATGAGCGTCCTGGAGTTGCAACCACGTCAACAAACGAAGAAAACATTTAAACAGTGAAGAAAATGGTTTTTAAAAATCGTCGAATCACTGTTAGGGAAGTTGCAGAGGATGTTGGCATATCAATCGGCTCATGCCATGCAATTTTATTGGATGTTTTGGGCATGAAACATGTGGCAGCGAAGTTTGTTCCGAAATTGCTAAATTTTGAGCAAAATCAACTTCGCATTAGTATCGCTCAGGAGATGTTGAATGACGTCAACGACGATCCAGATTTGCTCA
Source organism: Halesus radiatus (assembly GCA_022606495.2). Lineage (NCBI taxonomy): Eukaryota > Metazoa > Arthropoda > Insecta > Trichoptera > Limnephilidae > Halesus > Halesus radiatus. The sequence continues at coordinate 14,180 of JAHDVE020008905.1, read as the reverse complement.
AAAGGGTCATAACTGGTGATGAAACGTGGGTATATGGTTATGACGTCGAAAACAAGACCCAATCATCCCAATGGAAGCGGCCAGAAGAGCCAAGATCGAAAAAGCACGCCAAGTTCGATCAAATGTGAAGGTTTTGCCCACTGTTTTCTTCAATTACAACTCCGTGGTGCATCATGAGTTCTTGCCAACAGGTCGTACGGTTAATAAAGAATACTACAAGGAAGTTATGCAACGTCTGAGTGAAGCAATACGGCTCAAACGATCAGAATACCCGTGGCTCTATCCTACCGACTTTTTCCTAGGTATGTTCGGAATGAACCATCTGCGGGTCAGAAGGGATGTACACATTGTGACACATTTCTTCAGACTGATTCGCGGATGGTTCGAAAATTCGGCTATCATGGAGAACATTCACTTCTATGTTCCCGATGTTATCTCCGTCACCGACAGCATATACTGTTTTATCTCCCGGCCTGCAGGACCAACATGCCAATGGTCATGCTGGTGGGGAGGGCAACCTTGCTGTTAAATAGAATCACTTTGGATATCGACATATTTAGCATCAATGAAACCGCATTTAAACGAAAAGCTTTGTTGCTACTTATATATATGCCTTGTATACAATTTAGTGAGATTATGTATGTCTAACTTATTTTTTGTTTTAATTTTTATTATTTTTATAAGTAATTATTTTGGATGTTGTACATCCTGTCTATCATATTTAAAAATGCCTTAAAATGTAAATTTTGTAAAATTTTAAAAAAGATTAAAGAGTTGAATTGAAATTGAATTGCAATTTTGGAAAAACAAATCATCAATGCTTGTTGGTGATTATTTGTCCAAAAACAACACCGTAATCATGCCTCAACCACCGTATTCACCAGACTTGGCTCCCTGCAACTTTTTCCTATTCCCGAAACAGAAGAGACCAATGAAAGGAAAGCGTTTTGCCACAATTGATGAGATAAAGTCAGAATCGAAGAACGACCTGAGGGCCATACTGAAAAGCGCATTCCAGAAGTACTTCGAGGATTGGAAGAAGCGCTGGCATAAGTCCATTATATCTGAGGGGGATTATTTGAAGGGGAGAAAATGGATATTGATGAATAAATAAATAATTTTCGAAAAAAATCGAAATTCAACTTTTCTTTTGAACACACCTCGTTCGATAGACCCCACACAACTCTCTCTATATTGATACACATTCATATCGACTCCAACATAGTCTGACTCTTTGCACGGTCTGATTTAAGTATGTGATCCACTTGATCGCGTAATGTTTTTATCGGGCGGCCCCGACTACTTCTACCAATCACTTCTGCGTCATATATTCTCCTTACACTCATTTCTTCGTGCATCCATTCTTCATGCCCAAATAATGTAAGCTTTCCATTCTTAATCTTATTCATTACACTTACACCAGCTTAGCATTCCTTTCTGACCTCGAAATGTTTAACATGGTCGTACATGATTTTATTAAAAACTATCTGATGTGTATCCGGTCTTGCTTAGGGTGATATAATTGATTTGACAGCGAAAGTAACTATCTTCAAATAAAGAAACATTCATTTGAATATTCTATTGCATTCCAAACGTTTATTTTTTCAAATTATATCTAAATAATAAAGTTCTTAAGTACGTACTCTTGTTTTCCATTTTCAAAATATTCTACCTAAAAATACCGTCTTCTTTTGAATATGCAATCTGTGGCTAACCACAGTTAGCCACAGTGTTTTATCTATCTAACCTATCTACCTATCTAAATCTAACCTAAATAAAACATGGCGGGTTTAATGTTTTTTACACTTATTTAAAAATGTTATAGCAACAGTTGCTAATATTTAAAACAGTTTTAAATATTGGATTTCATAAAAACTACTTTCTAAACCTTCCCGGCACTAATAAAAAATAACGTGTGCTATTTTCAGCGAAACCGGTAGACTAATTTTCTATAGCATTGAGGATAAACAAACAAACTTACATTGATTTTTATATATATAGATAATAAAACAGAGTTAAAAAATAATTAAACATTTTTTTCAAAAAAGATCCAATGATATATGCTATTTACAATGGTGGTTATTATTACAATAGTTTTCAAATTATATTAAGGAAGTCTAACGTTAATATTCGAAATAAAAAAGTTGGACATTTGTCATTTAAATTTTGACCTTTGAATGCCATTTGAAACATAATGGGACGTTCAACAAGAGTCACAAAAGAAAAGCCAGCCTTTGAATGTCTAACAGTCGCCTTCACAAGTCAAACTGAGCGACAAAAGAGTATTTACATAGTTCCGTTCCATGTATATATCTTATTAATCGAGACTTAGAATATTTTGAAACATTTGCATAACACCGTTACACACACTAAGAAATACAATATTTCATTAACCTACCCAAAGGCATAATAGAACTCTATAGTGTGGTCCCCCTTCTGCAACATACATATTTAAAATTTAGAAAGAATTCGAAGAAATCTTTCGCGTTTCATTAATTTTAAACTAAAAAATAACTTTAGAACAGATAAATTACTCACAGTTAATGAATATTTGAAATATTCCAACTTAATAGAAAGAAAATAGACGAAAAAAACGACTTAACCTTATTATTAAAATTATTAAACTGTAAATTCGATTGTTCTAAACTCTTACATTTAATCAGCCTATACATACATAAACGAACTAGTACACTAACATTAACATTTCATATACATGTATATCCCGTTACAACTACAGCTTGCAATCCCCAATACAATGCTTACACGGTCTTGGTAACAAATACTTAAATTATATGGATGTTTTTGACAATTTGGCAACTGTTTCTAACTAGTTTATGAATTATTGATATCTACAACATTACATATTTTTTATTAATTTGTTTTTAATATTAACGTTTATTTAGTGGATATTGTATTTTTTCACTTCCTTTATATTCCTATGTATTTTTAGCTTTGGTGCAGTTTATTTTTATTTCTAGTCTAATTAAATTTTGTGGATGTCGGTTTTTTTTTTATATAGATGTACTTACATTAAGCCCTCTGCGAATTTAAAGAAATAATTATTTAAAAAAAACATTAGAAAAATAAATGATACTAATGAACGTTCAAATGCAATTAAAAAAAATCACTTCAAAATAATAAAAAAATTATCCGACAATCAAGCAAACTAAAAACAATACACACAGATACACCCCTATAAGATTTTACTTTTGGGCCACGTGATTATTTTCCAGAGCTACATTGTACTAACATAAATATATATATATGTAGAATAATTTTCTCGGTTTACCCGAGTAACGCAGTCCTTAGAAGGACCTTTTAACTCCTGACGTTTCCGACAAATCACCACGCGTGCTTCGGCCTAGAATATTAAAATGATTTGCAATCACTTATGTTTTGACTTCTCGATTGAACGAAGACGCGCAAGTGATCAGTTCAAAATAAAACTCAAGACATAAGGCCTCTGAAAATGGACAGTGTGAATAAACACCGTTTTGTAAAAGTGAAACATATGAAGTTGGACAATTGTCTTTTTTTAAAACTTACTTAAATTTTCATATGAGCCATCTCTGTTTTATCATTTAAAACCTTTTAAATGATCGCAGTGCCTTCAATTTTTGTCTACTTTTAAAAGTCAGACTGTAAATTAACACATAGTTTATAACCCATAATATTTAAAACTGGAGTTCCTTATTCAGTTTTAAAATAATATTTTCTAGAAAATAACACGCTTCACTTATCAATGTTTTTCTGACAGCTTTCAATCCATATTTGAAAAGTCCATCAATCATAAAGCAACTTCACGACAACCAGATTGACACACCCTGTAATGGATTGAAAAAATATTTTCAATCGCATGTTGTCTATCGTGTTTATGGAACGCCCCTCCTTTGGAGATTTTTTTTTCTATTCTTCTTTATTTTTCTTGGAAAACTAATAAAGCTTTGTATGAAACATATTGAAATCCAAAAATCGTCTTTCTGGAAAACGGTTTCCGCATTCCCCGGTAGTAGGCTCGAAAGATATATTAAATAAAAATAAAAAAGAGAAAAAATTAAAAAAATAAAATAATGTCGTGTAGTAAAAATTTTTCGTGTTTTTTTTTCTTTCAGATAGAAAACTTTGGTAAAGCTTAAAAAAATACACCCCCCAGAAAGCATTGGTATTATTTTTCGCCACATTCAAAAATTATATTTTGTAAAACATAATCTGATTTGATTTTTTTAGATGCTAAGCCTATGTAAATTTCTAAAATAAGATATGTATATATATTTCTCTTCGAAAAATATTATGTTTATCGTATTGCGTAATATTATTACCAATATTTCTAAAAAATTAATAATCCATCTCTGACGTCCTGTCCGACCTCCCTCTCCGACGTCCCTCTCCGGCATCCCGATCTGACGTCCCTTACGGACGTCCCTCCCACCCTTAGTGTTTTCATCAACTTTTATCCTGAATTGTGATGAAAGAGCTAATTATATCTTTCCCAAGTTTTCACAAATAGGTAACTTGCTTCATCATTCCTTCATTGGTCCTCTGATCAATTATTCAACGATATTTCTTCTTACGAATTTACTATCTTAGTAATGCTTCTACAGAACTATATTATTAAAATAATTAGCTCCCAGCTCTCACTTTCCCCACTCTTCCCAAATAGCCTATATTCGTGGTATTTACTCGTATACATATTACATGCATATACTGTATACCTCCGACGGCCTCCATGGTCGAGGGGTAAGGCTCTCGACTACGAATCCGAAGTACGCGGGTTCAAAACCCAGCGTGCGCAACTAAATTTTATTTAATTCATTTATGCTGTTTCACAATTGAATCATTTAAAAATAATATGAAGTATATTTGAGCATGTTCCAGAGTGGAAGATACTTTTAGTATCGCCCTGGTGAAAGACCAGTACTCAGAATTGAAACGTTGCTTGAAATGGCTTTTAGCCGTGTTTGGTGACCAGATCTGAATAGTCAGGTATTTCCCCACCTCTCTCTTTCCCTTCTCCTTCCCCTACCCAATACCTTCAGCCTCACAACATTCCCCAATTGTCGATGCCATGGTCTCACTGGCTTCCGACGGTAGGGAGCAGTTGGGACTCTTGTGCGCTATTCATATAAAAAAATTACCAGTAGGTTTAAAATTTCGCAGTTCTTAATTTAATGTTGTTTGTGATTTTTTTTTCTTCGACAACCTTCCTAGGCATAATACTAGCTTGGAATTTAATAGTAGATATACGAGTATATTATTTAGGAACCACAACATCTCATTACTATGGCAACACTAGGCTATTAATGTTATATTTGAAATGCGCTTTAAACAATTAAATGTTTTCACATATTCGCGTTTAACAGTTTGTTTTAAAGAAACAAGTAGAATCATCATAATGGTATTTTTTAAGTTTCTTTTAAATTTATAATTTTGAACTCTGAAAATGAGTGCGTTTTTTATTTATCTAACATTTAATCCATGGTTATTTTATAACACACAATTTCAGAATTTACAAAAAAATTACTTTACATGTAATTCTCTTCGTTGCAAAGCGTTAATCTTTACAAATTAACATGATGTTTTCTTAGAATGTGATGTAGAATCATCTCCTTTCGGAAAGTTCATCTAAATTCTGAATACCGTTTGCTAATACCAAAACATATGAATTTCGACTATTGTGCTTTTTTTACACTAACTTTTATTTTCCTATGAGCCGTCTTGGTGTTGTTATATGAAATCTTTTTGACGATTTCAGCGCCCTCAATTTTTGTCTACTATTAAATGTCAGACTATAACTCATCGTTACATCTCTTACAACATTATTTAACATGAAGTTTAGCTCAAAATCGAAAGTATAAGTAATTTAAAATAAATACCCATTAAATGAGCCGAATGATTATGGCGTTCATTAAAAATGTGTTTCTCGTAGTTTTTATTATCAATCCTTAACCCTTCCCGTACATTTATTTATAATTTTCCATAAAATAAATCTTTGATATCTCATACCATCACTAACCAACAATTTTTTTCGAAAATAATACGGAAAAATGGAAGAGCATTTGGTTCATTCCAATGTTTAAAATGAGATATTTTTAATGTCATTAAGTTTGGAATTCTTGACAGTTTTTTCCACAAATCTGAACCTTTTCACGGCATGACAAACCTTGACATCTATAATTATCGAATTAACAGATTTCGTTTATTAACAGAGCTTCCTACTGAAGCGGGTTTAAGGTAATTTAACTAAATTTAAGTTATTAAGGCGAAAATTTTAATACAGATAGAATAACGGGAAATTTTGAAACGGCTGTGAAAAAAGTATCCATTACTTCCATTATTTATTGTGTGAATTGCTATTGTGTTTAATTCGTAGAATTGCATTAAAAAATATGTATTTGCTTGATTCGAGTTCAAATTGGAAGAATTCCATTATTATATATATATATATGTATATATATATAATTTCTTTTTTAAATTTGGTCAAGTCGAATTTAATAATTTTATTATTAAGTTGTGCAAGCATTTTAGTTTTAATTATTGATATAACTATTTTGTCATATAAAGGCATTTCAAAACTTTTCCTAGGCCACCTTACTTAATATGACATTATTTAATTAATAAATAATAAAGTAAAGAAAATTATTTATTCCCCACTACTCAGTATCTTCACACGACATAGAAAATAGAACACATTTTAATAAGTCAATAGCATTCACATCATGACAAATCAACTAAGAAAATTAGGTTATTTAACGAGGGAAAACACATTTTAAATATTGTACCTTAGAGAATAAAGAAATTTTAGTTATTTTCTAACTAAATCGGTTTTACCGATAATAAGTCATTTAAATTACGCCCAAATTAAAATTTGGTGGGAGTAAATAAAATCATATAAGTAAGTCGTTGCAATGTGACCACAGTTTGAAAATATCCCTGTTCGCCGAAATAGCTGTCGAAAAAAAAAAATAAAGTACTTGCAATACTTAATATTCATATTATTAAATTTGTTTAATTTAAATTAAAAATATTAATATATATATATATATATTATTGTCACCGCATTCAAGTATATAAAAAAGGCTTAAAGGGGAGAGCGATGTCGGAGAAAGTTTATTTATATATTAGATTTTTTTTTTTTTAATTTTAGATAGGCTTTCCATTTATCAAAATCAAATCAGCAAACAATATGGAATTTTTCTGACCCCTTTTTTATTTTGTTCTCCAATTTTTTTTTAAACGAGCAAAACATAACATTTGTTAAGCTTATGAAAAAAGCGTAAAGTGAAAGCATTCCAATTATATTTTCCCGCTTTAAATTATTTTTAAATTCATTTATTGTTTCTTCAAATTTAAAATGCTTTGTTTTCCATAGTATTATTAACTTCACTAGGATTAAGTCTGTACCGAGGTTAACAATTTCACAATTGAAAATAAATCAATCCAAATATACAACACTAATTATCTAACAAGAGTAAATCATGAAATAATAAAAATATTAAAAGTAACCCTGATAAATATAGGAAATTTGTAGAACAAATATATACTTTTGAGAGATAAATAAAAAATTATTATTCATTATGTCATTAGAGTTTACACCATATTAATAGTGTGAATTGAAAAAAAATGTACGCATATGTATTATATTATAATATATATTTTGTACACACGAGTATTTAAGTTTTGTTTTTAAATAACAAAAGTGTAAAATAAACAGTACCTACTCGTAAAATTAGGTAAAATAGAGAATAATATGATTATATCAGAAGTAAATAATATAATTACGTAATTCAAGCAAAATAATTAGTTTGTAAGGCGTTTCATTCTCTCTAGATCTCCGGGAAATGGTGTCTGAGAGAAAATGACAACGATTAGTTTTTTTTTTAATCAGTACTGCGAAATAGAATTCATACTCTTACCATTAGCTACGAAGAATGCCAAGTACGCTTTCAATCTTTCCACCATTCCACTTCAGTTGAACATTGTTTTACTAACTTCACAAATCAACAGTAGTTCTTCAACCAACAAAATACGCAGCAACTTTAAGTCAACGAATTGTTGACGATAAATTAATCATTCACGTTTTCCTATTTCACTTGAGAACAAAACAACAAACAGTTTTTTTCCAATACTTGAAACTGTCGCTGTTCTGCAAATAGTAGTAATAAAATAAGCGTTACGTAATAATAAAATAATTTTTTCAAATACTAGCTGATGTTTACCCGGCCTTGCTGGGTTTATGTAAAGGAATGATATTATGAGTTCTTGCTTGTCATAATTGATTTGACAGCGAACGTAACTATCTCCAAATAAAGAAACATTCTTTTGAATATTTTATTTCATTCCAAACGTTTATTTTTTAAAAATATATCTAAATCATAAAGTTCTTAAGTAGGTACCTACTCGTGTTTTACATTTTGAAAATATTGTTAAGAAAAGAATACGACTGGAGTTTCGGCAGGCCAAGAAGCTCCTCTGCAGGATCGTAGGCCGACAGGCAGTCTTATAATTGGGGTCGGGGAGGCTCCAATACTACGCCAAATGAATTTATTAAATGCTTTCAGACTCAGAGTTTATTCAGGGGAAGGTACAGACATGGTAAGTTATGCTACAATAATCAAAGGCAATGGAAGTTATGGGTGATTATTCTCTCTGATATTTTCTAAACGGGCATGATAACGGGGACTCGAATAAGTTACAACACAAAAGGGGAAATACAAAGACAGCTTACAGTCATGGTTGTAGCGGCCAAAGGATCCTAGTAGAAGCAATTAGCAGCTGGCCAACATGGCTACTCTCGCGTTCCTTTAGAGACGCACTAGGCGGCATACCAGAGATGTCATCCTGAAGCCGGGCGAGGAAGAAGCGCCTTGGAAGCGGGGTGAGAAGGAAGTGGCCGGCGCATGGGCGTGCAAGCTGCCGTTGTGGCAAGCGTGGCGCTGGCGTCGTTTTTCCGTTGTTTGACGAGTGGCTAGAGCCTTTTTTAGGATCTTTCTGTCGTTACGTAACAATATTCTACCCAAAAAACCTTCTTCTTTTGAATATGCAATCTGTGGCTAACCAGAGTGTTATGTCTATGGGCTAACCTAAATAAAACATGGCAGTTCAATGTTTTTCATAGTCATTTTAAAACGTTATAAAAACAGTTTTAAATATTGGATTTCATTCAAACTACTTTCAAGACCTTCTCGGCACTAATAAAAACAAGCTATGCTATTTTCAGTGAAACCGGTCAAGCAATTTTCGAGAAAATCGAGGACAAACATTCCATTGATTTTTTTAATTTATATAGATATCGTTGCGTGGATCTATTACCAATACAAAAAGAGAAAGTACGAAAACAGTGTGCAATATTATTGTGAATGATGAATATTTGGAGTAGGTGGATATATGTTTGCGTATTTTGGAAGTATGTTAACGAGAGATGGAAAGGCTGATGGGGATATTGAAAGGAGGGTAAATGCGGGAAACACCATTAATGGAGGACTGAACGCGGTTAGCGCTAAAAATGTCAAAATAAGCGAAGCTAGCAGTCCATAATGGAGTGCTGATACCAACCCTGATGTATGGAAGTGAGGCACGAGAAATAATGAAAGTATACTGAATGCTGTAGAAATGAGATCTCTGTGAGGGGTATGTATGGTAAAACTATGAATAACCATGTGTAAAATGTTGAGATTCGCGAAGAATGAAAGGCTGATGTAAGCGTAATGAGTAAGATTAAGAAAGGGACGCTTAGATGGTTTGGTCATAAAAATCGAATAACGAAAGGACTGTAAGGAGAACATATGACGCGAATGTGAATGGAAAAAGTAGCCGGAGACCCCCGAGGAAGACATGGTACGATAAAGTGAACCGAATACTTGAGTCAGGCCATGTCAAGAGTAAGAATAACAGAAGAACATGTACGCGATGATGTATAAATGCGGATGAAGCGAGGAGTCCAAGAGTCCGTCCTTACAGCGCCCTTGAGGTGATTTTTCACATAAACGGAGCTATAAAAATCATCCGATTATTATTATTATTCTGCTCTGTAGAGAAACGGAATGATAATTAGCTCATTAGCTAATTAGTTAGCGGTGAATTAATTTTTTAAGAAATCTTGGTCGACCAATATATTTTCCCTTATTTAAGCTGTATTATTTTACAGATATTCACAAAATGTTACCGTGTATTTTACAATAATTTTTTGACAACTTTATACGAGGGCGTTTATTTTTAAAATCACGTTTTTAAGCACTCTTAGCATGTGTAATATTGTGAATATTGTGAATATACCTGTATCTGTATACTGTATAATGTATAGCCCCAAATGTGGGGATATTGACTTTAATTTTTATACGTGTTTTAGAGCAATATCAACTTGGTAGTAAAGGATATTTTCGTTTACTTTTACGCGACAACTCACAAGGTGACTTGTGTCCGCCCGGACTGTGTAAAGTCAGGGGTTCTATATTAGCAACCGGATGGGGAGCGTTGTGAGGCGGGTCAATGAATAATAAACGGTATATTTGCGTAAGTTCCAGAGTGGAAGATACTTTCTGTATCGCCCTGGTGAAAGACCACCATTCACAATTGACACATTGCTTGAAATGGCTTTTTAGCTGTGTTTGGTGACCAGATCTGAATAGCCAGATATTTCGCACCTTCCTCTTCCCCTTCTCCTTCCCCTCCCCAATATCATTAGCCTCACAACATTCCCCAATTGGCAAGATTGGGAGCAATTGGGATTCTTCTGCGGTATTCACATAAATAAAATAAATAAATAAAAAGGTATGGGCTGTAGGGATTTGTTACTGTAGACTTTGGATTCACCCGATTTAATTGAAGGTTTGATTTTTAAAAGAGTTGAAATTCAGACAAAGTCGGGCAGTAACCTCAAGCGTCAGAATATAAATGACAAATACTTTTTTTAAATCTTTCGTAAATTTATAAACTTTTGTGGAAGTAAATCAAGTTTTGATTTTCTTTGTATTTTAAAATGTGAAACTCCAACAATTATTATCCAACATTTCCCAGTTGCGTTGGTACCTACCTACCGAATTCACTTCATGTGAAAATAAAATTTCAACGTTGGGTTAGCTAGGCACCTAGTAACAGCACATATACTTACTAGTTTTATAATGAGGTTATTTGTTTCTTTGTATGTAGATTTTCCACATTGTAAATAGAAGTGATTCTAAAAAAAATACATCTGTTTTTTTTTTCCTCCTTCGTATAATCCTGGCCTCTTCGAGAATCACAATAATGAATCACCTTGATCCACCTCTCAACGCTGCCTACCCGGGTGGTGACATAGTTCCCCCTTCCTTATACCGTTCAGACAGAAGCACTCTTGTGAGGTGTAACATAAAAATAAAACTAAAACTAAAAAAAAATACTTTCATACATAAAGCGTGTCCAGAATTATTTATGATTATAGTAATAAGTAATAATGATGATAGTAAAAATGTCTACGTTCTCATGTGTGTAGATAGTCAAAATATGTCGTTTTGTTCAAAATATCTACAGAAGCAATTCTCCTCACTAGAAGGTAATGTTTTCAGATCTTTACGTTCTTCCACTTCCTCAAACTCTTCCCTTCTTCGGGGTTAACGTAGTCTCACTGACTTTGAACAGTTGAGACTCATGTGTGGTATTCACATTAAAAAATATTAATATTTTATTTCAAAACAACACCTTGCGTAAAATGTCACATTGAAAGTTTTTCATCCTCGCTTAGTTAGTATCTGGGCTTCGATGAAATTACAACCTGGCAATAAACCCACCATAATAATACTTTGATCTTTGATCATAAAGAACAATTAATGTAGGTAATTACAGAGTTTAAAAAAAATACTGCAAAAAAAATAACAGGCCATTTATTCCCCAATTTGTAGCAAAACTATTCTTCTTTATTAACTTGATGGATGAAGATGGTATTCCGGAAGATTGATTAAAAATGGAATCCAGCCTTCACTTGCAATGAAAAATGTTGCAAGCTTTTCCATCATTTTATGGCACTTTTATAGCTTTAGGAGAGGAATTTCTCAAAAAGTCCACCATATCTTGTCACATAAAGGCGGTACTTACTTATACAATCAACTTTAAATAATCCTGAGATTTTTCTCCTCAAAGAAAAGACATTTGCCCCTGTAACGCTGAAAGTTCCGCAGTTTGAAATGAATTATGATGTCGATGTTTTGGCATTTGGACAGAGGTTTATAAAAATGTCATCGTAAAAAAATAAATTGTTTTATAGTTCTATCGAAGACCAAACCGAAAAAAAAACATAGAAAACAAAAGGTATCAGTTGCGTCTGGGAATCGAACCCAGGACTTCTGTCTTACCGGGACAACCACTCTACCAACTGAACTAATCAGATCAGTTCACTTTGGGCTCGTTAGTCCCGGTAAGTCAGAGTTTCTAGGTTCATAAGAACGGAATTTTAGGTAGTTTGCGATAGAAATTTTCAACATTCTTCCAGTTAGCATCGAAAAAGTTGATTCACAAAAAAAATTCGAACACAGTGTAAAAAATTGGATTTAAAGTAATGATAGGGTATTTGCCTGTGCACTCACCCACGTTCGTATTTATTGATTTGACCATTTACGAAACATATCTTAATATAAGTTTATATTCATAGATATTATGAAATTATTAACTAATATGAAAAATTACTGCCTCAACACAGGTTAGCCTAGTGGGCTGGGTTATGTTAAACTTCAACTCATAATTATGAATTTCTGTTTTTATATTACATTTTTTACAGTACCCCCGTATAGGAGGCCCTGAGGGAAATTATTTCTCTCAAGGCCTATATTATTTTTGGGGATGCTCTGTGGAGGGTCTTTTAGAGGATAGAAAGGAGTGAACTTGGGTCTTGAAGAACATGCTGTAGGAGGGAGAAAACACAGATTCCGGCAGATCATTCCACAGCCGAGCTGTTGAACACTAGAATGAGTCGTAGAAGCGACCCGTTCTTATGTGACAAATGCCAACCGTGTGAAAATGTTGTTGCATTTGGCGTGTTTCCCGACTATGCACCGGTGCCGAAGGAATCAATGATGCTAGTTCCTCAGAGGATCTTCCATTAAAATACCAGTAAAACAAGGACACCATTCCCACTTGACGTCTGTGCTCCAAAGATTGCAATCCGTTTGTTGACGGCGAATCTATCAAAAGGACCGCCCGTTTTTGCACAGAGTCAAAGGTTTTTTCAGATATTTTAGGGCTCATGACTAGAGGTGGCTACAAGATTATGAAGTGGGGGTCTATTGTTATTTTATTATTTCCTATTTTCTTTTTTATATATCTACTTTATAAATCACTATACACTTTATTATGTATTTTAGTTATAGTAAACTTAATTACAATAAAGATATTATTATAATTCCCAGATGCGACTAATACCTTTTATTTTCTGTAGTTTTTTTGCTTTAGTGTTTCATTTAAGATTTGTTAATATTATCGCCTTCAATGATTAATAATGAGGTTTACAAGCTTCAATAAGATATTAAAATAAATTGAATATTTTATCGAAAGCCTTCCATAAGTGACCAAACTTTTGTAAAAATATTTCTCAATCTAATAATCGTTTTATAATCTTAGCTATATTTCACAAATAATTAATAATCCATCCCTGCTTCCTTTATATTAATACAATTTTTATATTTACTTCTAATTTATTTTACCAACTGATTTTGGTAAATGTTAAGATATTAATTTTAAAGTATTTAACGAATATAAAATAGAAAATAAATCACTGGCATTGATTGGAAAATGTATTTACATTCATTAAGCTGGCAGAGCTCGATATTTAATTTTGTAATTTAAGCTTAGATTATCGATTGAATTTTAATTTAAGGCAATTATACTAATACCATCTCTTTCCCATTCCCATACGTTTCACTCATATTACATACCCCAATAATTGGGAATACCATAATCTCACAAGTTCCAGTTAGCTGGGAGGCTGAAATAGTTGGGGATGGGAATTAGATGGGCGACAGAAATGTGGGGAAGTACATCGATATTCTCATATCTGGTCACGAAACAAGCTATAACAATTTCAGAGAACGTATCTAATCTGAATGGTGGTATTTTACCAGGGCGATACTGAAAGTATCTATCACTTTGTTTTGTACGGATGACGTGTTTATAATTTTATAGATTTTTGTGTTCATTTATTTTTAGCTAATTTAAAA
>JAHDVE020008904.1:0-96716 GCA_022606495.2 Halesus radiatus | reverse complement strand
ATTAATTGGTGATATTATTGCGATTGCTCATGAGATTAAAAATCACCCGATGGCATTTTCCAAGTTCAAAATCTATGCAAATGAGAAGAATCGTGGGAAATTTATCAAAGTATCGAAGTGCTACACGTTGGACGAACGATCTTACTTGCAGTTGGTCTCTGTGCCCACCAACATGTGAGAAGCTTACGTAACCGGCCTGCAAAACCGTGCGAAACAATTTTCGATGAATTAGATCTGTTTATTGGCAAAAAATCCTATTGCTTTGTAGCGAAAGTGTTAACACATAATAGCGGCTAGTACGAAAACTAAAGCATTTCAACATAGGAAGGTAGTCATCGTTACCCAACACTGTTAGTATTACATTGCACATTATAGATAGGTATCCTTCTTAGTGTTATTTTATTTTATTTTTATTTTAAGTTGATAGGTAAAAAGGAAATTGCGCTGATTGAACTAAAGAGATGACGTCGATTAACCTGTTAATAATTTAAATATTGCAATCCATAGATTGTCAACATAAAAATTTAAATAAATGCCATTGAATTTAAAGTAGTTAATCTTCATAGACACTTTAAAACTATTCACATTACTCTTTTTATAAAGTGAACTAGTAATAGTAATTGGGATTTATTCTTCGTGATTAATGCAATCAGCTTAAGTTACAAAATTTAACGGAGTGACCGATAGATGCAGTATAAAAACGATACATGTTATGATATATGCAACGTAATAACACGTAATCGTGACCAAAATATGACACTTCTAATAAGTTACATTTAATATGCCACTGGCGGCAATCAAAGCTCGAAGCTCGAAGGTGTACTGGAAAGGGTTTAGACTAACGTAGAAGTGCTCCTCTCGAAATTTTGACGGCGTTTATGAAAATGTCGTTTTATTTTTATGTAAATGAATTAAAAATTATTTTGTAATCAACATGTTTCGAAAGTGATGATTTCCCCACCAGGAATTTACAGAATACTAAAAAATATTAATGTCAAGTATGGACATGGTAAACACGGAAAACAATAATGTAAGAATGGATAAATTATAAACATAAATAAAAAAATATTAAAGTAGGTAATAATTAATGAAAAAAGTTAATAAAATTATTAATATTATTATTATTATAAAATATTGAATAACAAATTTATATTACAAATTATTTTTATTATTAATATTAATTTGAAAATAAAGTCAAAAGACAACTATTTGAAAAAAATTATTATTAATTATGTTTAATTGATTATTAACACTTTTTCTAAAATTTCAAATTTGTCTAGTTGTAAACCGGTTTGTATTTGTATGTAAAATTTTAAAACCCTTATTTATATCAAACGAATGATTGGTTTCAAAATGTGATTGGCAAATTCAGAATAATTATCATTACTTAAACACCTCAGGTGTTCCTTAACTCTTATACTAGAATAAGTCTTTCTTATGTAAAAAAAAGTTGTAATAGTTTGAAATTAATTTGTATACCCACGATTTGTTAAAAACATTATGTTTATTAATATATTTAGTTATTTGCCCATGTGGGATCTTACATTGATTTAGTTATTTGCCCATCTGGGGTCTTACATTGATTTAGTTATTTGCCCATCTAGGGTCTTACATTGATTTAGTTATTTGCCCATCTGGGGTCTTACATTGATTTAGTTATTTGCCCATCTGGGGTCTTACATTGATTTAGTTATTTGCCCATCTGGGGTCTTACGTTGATTTAGTTATTTGCCCATCTGGGGTCTTACATTGATTTAGTTATTTGCCCATCTGGGGTCTTACATTGATTTTAGAACATCAAAAATTTATTCGGAAATTATAAGAACATAGCGATTTTAAACCACAAACTAATGAACAATTTTATTAAACATTATGTTTATTAATATATTTAGTTATTTGCCCATCTGGGATCTTACATTGATTTAGTTATTTTACCTTTTGCGCTATGCACAAATATCTTGTCTTAAGTTTTTAAGAACTTTAGTTTATCAATTAATAAATTTTATTAAACGTTTAATAGTGGCTTAAAATAGAAAACTAAAATAATATCATAATAAAAATCATTAACGCTGCATTATCCAAGATACAATACTACATACTGTAGGATTCATCAAAGTGCTGGTATAGATGACGCTTTACTGTATAAATGGAATCAGCAAATACATCAACAACACCTCCAAACTTGTTGTCCAGATCATACATCCTACAGGTTAATTAATGAGACTGATAGTTGGTTGTGTAAGTGATGCAGAAAAATATTACAGTTTGTATTGTGTTCCTCGTCAGCGTATTTAATTTAATAATGGAGAGGATGGCGGGGCTGTCAACCAGGTTGTTAATGATTCTATATAATATCCTTTTAAACTCTATCATCGATATTTCTAAACAACAATATCGTGCAGTTTGCTTTCGATAGCCACCCGGTGAAGAAGTGTTTGTATTTTGAAAACGTTATGGATGATCTAATAAGATTTCTGTTTGTTTTTATAGCCGACCTATATCAACTTCGGGTAAGTTTCAAAAATAAACATAGGTCAATAAATTTTTCGTGTAACCTTTAGTGATAATGTTAATTTATTTCAATTTTTAAAGTTTTTATTGCATAATATTAATTACATACAATGAGAACTTGTACTGCAAGTAGCTTGTAACCAGGAGTTTAGTTCAACAATATTATATAATATAACAATAAATACAAATTTTGCGCAATAATAAATCAATATAGGTGCATGCATGTTATGGTCAATGTACACAAATTTGAAAAAATATATGAAAACAGCATAACAGTTTTGTTATAAAGATACTAGATTCTAATTACATGTATCTATTTAAATGATATTATAAAAATATCAAAATATCAGCAAGTATTAAACAAAATGAGAAATAAAAAATAGTAGTACAGTTTTGTTACAGTGAGAATGGCATAATATAGTAGTAACACCTAAATAATTTTAGAGATACCATCAAGGAGACCACCATATTGTTCCATAGATAATGTAAAGAGATAATGTAATAATAAAGAGCAAAATAACGTAAACACAGCAGATATCAAGGAGCTATACAATCAAGGAGACCGTCACATTTGTTAGCATCAATACACAAGGTTAATTTACAAAAGCCAAGACATTAACATCAGCGAAAGTTTCGTCGTAGAGCAATTGTTTTTAAACTCGTATGGCAACTTATTAAATATAATTGTTAAAATGTATTCAAGGGTTCGTTTACAAGGTTTGTTTTGAAATATTGGCACAATCATTCCCATTTTGTGTGAATTGCATTGAAGTGTATTGTATACATGATCGACCACTGCCTTATATGGATTATCAGATATACCATATATTGGAGTAGAATTTTCTACCACAAAATAATTACGAATCATATTTTCAATAAAGAAGAGAAGTGGTTATTAGCTGGTGTATTAGATGAAATTCACTATTACCATTCTTCTTCTAACTTCCACTTCCTATTCCAATCTTCCCACCAGGATGTGAGTGGAGAGAAAACATGTGTGAAATAATTTAAATAAACTTAATTACCCTCCAAAACGAAACTAACGCACGTGAGGCGTGAAATTATGTAATATCCGGATTTTCCTTTAATTAACGTAGTAATTAATATACATATTTATTTTGACTGGCATACACGTCGTGTAATGAATGATCTTTATATAAGTTTTCACCTTTAAAAAAAAAAAATGGTTACTTCTATATACTGCGTTATATTTGAACTGCGAAAAAATGATATTTTTATAAGTCAACTAGCTGATGTGTACCCGGCCTTGCTCGGGATTATTTTATTTTTATGGAATAAACTAATGAGGTTGTGAATTTATACTTGTCGTTTGGGTGCCATAATTAATTTGGCAGCGAAAGTAATGCCTTGTGACGATTATTGCCATCTCTACACATAGAAATAAAGAAAAAAGGTTCATTTGAAAATTTTGTTTCATTCATATGTAATCTGTGGCTAACAAGGGTGGTATATCTATGGGCTAACCGCAATACACCGCGTGCGGGTTCAATGTTCTTCATACTAATTTTTAAACGATATAGCAACAGTTTTACACAGATTTCATTCAAACTACTCTCTTAACATTTCAGGCACTAATAAAAACAGACTATGCTATTTTCAGTCATTTTTGAGAAAATCGAGGACAGACAGACAAACAAATATTAATTTTTATAGATAACCACTCAATCGTTGATTTCAATCTGAAAACCGAAATCATCACCATAATGGTGATAATTTCGGTGATGATTTAACTGTGGTCGTATAGAAATTAGTAATGGTTGGACGAGAGAGATTTAGTTTTAACATTTATTTGATGTGAATAGACATTTACATTCAACTTAAATTATAGTTTTGATCTTCTCCGATCACCTGTCTCAGTGGTTGCATTAGACCCGAGCGAACTGGAACGCCGCTCCGGTTACTGCAATATTTCGTCCAGATCGTTCCGGATCATAAATTTAGTCAGGTAAAAAGAAGCTGCATATGAGCACTAATACGTTTATGGTGCACTTATCCGGTAATAACCTTTAACCGGGAAATTGGTACTCCGGTCGGTTAAATTTTTGAATTAGAGCAATGACCAGATTATCACGGATTCATAGAGGGACCGCTATGTTCACGGTTTTATCGCTAATGACACGATTGTAGAGCAGATTTTTTTTTGTGTCATAAATGCTCCAATTTTCATGGGTTTCCCCTGGATTAGTGTCAATGATTTTGACTCAATATTTTTCTTCTTTGGGTTGCAGTATCTCGCATTAATCAATTTTTTTTTTGTGTATTAATTCAAATGCATAAATAATATTATTATTTTTATTTAAAGTTACACATAACAAAACTTCACAAGGCATTTTTCAAGGAAACTTAAATCCTTCCCATTACTTAGTAAACACACCTACAAATGAAGTAGTATTGATTAATTTATTTCATTATTCGCCCATCTGGGTTTTTTGTGGATTTTAGAATATAATATAAAGAGCTACCAAAAATTAGAAGTACATAGTAATTCTAAACCATAAAGTAATGAACAATTTTTTTCAAAAGTTTAACAGTGACAAACATAAAACCAAAAAAATATTATAACACAAATCATTAACCCTACATTATCCATGCTACAATACTACATATTGTAGGATTCATCAAAGTGCTGGTATAGATGACGCTTTACTGTATAAATGGAGTCAGTAAATAGATCAACAACACCTTCACCAAACCTGTTGCCCAGATCATGCGTCCTATTGGTTAATGAATACGACTATAAGTTGGTTGTGTAAGTGTTGCAGAAAAATGTTAAAGTTTGTCTTGTGTTACTCGTTGTTATATTTAATTTAACAGTGGCGAGGATGGCAGGGCTTCAAATTAGGTTGCAATTGATTCATCCCAACTTACATAATTAATATTTTCAATTGTAATTTTGATGTCAAAATTTATATACCTAAGAAATGTGCGATGAACTCGTTCAGTATAGAACGTGTTTACTTTATATAAAGGGTGTTCATAATACCACATTATAAATAAGTTAGCTACACGTGGACGAGCAACATTTTGAGAATGCCTTCAAATGGCAAAACTGTTTTCGTTTTTAAGCCTAACAGAATTAAAATATAAATATGTTCACTATTTTTATACGAATTCCTATATAATATATACTGAAGGTTTACTATGCTTTAGCACAATCAATTCTATAATATGGAATAGTAGGCTGGGGAGGAGCGTTTAAAACTAACTTAGCCCCATTGGAAATAGTCCAAAGAAAAGCCTCATTAAAATAATTCTAAAAAAACCATCAAGTTATTCAACACATTTAAAGTCGTAGATTTAAATATAACATACCAAAAAAATCATTATTTCAAATCCATAAAGCTAAAATTAGAGTCATTGTGCGCCAGACCGAGAACCACAGGACAAATAATAATCCATAAACATAATACTAAAACACCATTACACATACTCAGCCGCAAAATGTTTTAACGAACTTCCTAAAGCTGAAAAAAATTATGAAATTTTAAAGTAAATACTTAAAATGCATTTTACAAAAAACTAATTTTAGGTGTACATTATAAATTCACTTTGGAAAAAATGTTTATATACATACATTTTATTTCTAAAAATTACCTTTTAATTTATTTTTTGAAATTAGAGTATGGACACCAGAATATCATGTTTATTCTTAGTACTTACATACCTACTATTATTACCACGTAACCAATGTTGTTAATTATATATAATACATATCGTTAAAAAATACAAATTGTGATTATGAAGTTGACCTCGGAGCACATACATATTCTAATTCTGGAGTCAGCTATTTATTTTGGTGTATAAGTTTTCTCTTGTTTCCATATGTTTACTGTTGTGTTAATTACCAGCAGAAGGCTTCAGTTTCTAGAGAATATTTAATAATTGACTTTAGCCAAATACAATATGGTGGAGAAAGTTTTCCAATTGCTCTTCAAATTATCACAATAATAATTAATCTTGGCTATTCAGCAAATGTACGATTATGTTTTATACATCAGTGGCATATCGTGATTTTATTAGCGAATTTTGTGATTTTTCATTGATATTTTTACATCATTTCTGATTGTCCGAAAGGCGATTTGGAGAGCTCTTACCCTTTCAGCACCACATTACCGATTTTGTATATAGAACATATTTAATACTTGCTAATCATCGACAAATAATATCTAGACTGGGCATTTGGATTTTAAAAACGATGTGTGGGTTTTGTGACATGTAATTCATTCATATAGCCTTTCTGGTTTCCTGTTGGAGAACCAAATGAACATCAAAAGCATGCGACTCGAGGTTAACTTTGCGCTCTGTGTTATTTTGGAGGGAAGTGTCTTTGGAATCGAGGCAACGGGATTCAATAGGGAGTTGTGTTATGAAATTACTGATAGGTGGGTCAAAATTATGGTGTTTTTTTGTATAACACGCCAAACCTAGTAGTTTAAAAACGATTTTAAAAATGTATTCATGAATTATTTGAAAATGTATGGCGTGTAGATATAAATAATAAAAACAAATTAATAAGTTAATAGTTTAAAAAAAATCAATTTTGACAATAATTATTTGTTGGCTACAAATGGCTTTTTTTTATTAGTAAGGGAGGTAAAAAAAAGATCATTTTTTATCATTTTATACAGGAGACCCCGAAGGGAATATTTTCCCTCAGGCCCTATGCCATCTTTGGGGATGGTGTTTGGAGGGTCTCTTAGATGATAGGAAAGAGTGAACCTGGGTCTTGATGAAACCCATGTTGTAAGAGGGAGGAAACACAGAGGCCGGCAAATCATTCCACAACCGAGCTGTTGAACACAAGAACGAGACATAGAAGCGACCCGGTCTCATGTGGCAAATATCAACCGTGTACAGATGTTGCCGAAGGGATCAATGACGTTAGTTCCTCAGAGAATCTTCCATTGAAATACCGGTAGAACAGAGACAGCATTCCCACCTGACGTCTGTGCTTTTAAGATTGCAAACCGTTTGTTAAGATAGGCAAGTCTCTCAAACGGACCGCCCGTTTCTGCAGTCAAGGGTTTTTTTCAGATATTTTGAGGCTCCCGACGAGAGGTCAGCAGTTGTGTACTATTAAAGTATCTGCGAATCCTGTCCAATACCCCCAGCTTCTGAGAGGCTAACTTTACTCCGGCTTCGATGGAGCCCCCATACCTGAGCTAGTCATTTAGGGTTACAGTGTAACACGAATATACACAAAACAAAATATAAATAATAATGGTTTCCAGACCAAGCACACCCTTCGAAACGGGGCTGTTACTATATTTACGGTTTTCGTGGCGGGAATAAGGATTGCAAACTAACATAAAAAACAGACGCCATAGAGCCCAACTTCAAAAAATCTTTAAAAATCAAAAAGTTCCTGTAAAAGTGGTGGTCAAAGAGTTTAAAATACAACGGATATTTCATAGAAAAAGCCTTTCGCGGGATTCTCTTCCAGGAGTTTTAAATCACTATGCATAACCAGCAAAAAGGTCCCAACGCATGGAAACACGTTTCGGTACTGGTTCACAAACCTCATTCTCGGCTTGTATTTTGCTCTTGCGTTAGAAATTATATTATTTTTTCTTGTTTAAAAATTTTTGTCAATTCGTTTCTACAAGAATAATTACAAATTGTTAGGTGAGGATAGCGGGAGTGGGAGTGGTGATTTGGAAGAGTGACGGTGGGAGGAGTCAAAATAACAATGAAACATGATCCGGTCAATAGCTGAGCTGGCATCGCGTCTGGATCCCACCCAGGCGACGTTCAACTCTTCGGCTGGCTAAGTCATCCTCCACCACAACACAAGCAACATCTTCCGCTTACTGCTGTGATGGTAGTAGTAGATTTTAAAATATTTTTAGGTTATTTGTAATCCGGGAATGTTTGTTTTTCTTTAGAAAAAAAAAACTATTTAAACGAAACAATTCTTCGTTTTATTGCTGTGTTTTACTGGACTATATCGTTACTTTTCACAAATAGATACATGTACCTTTACAATCAATCAATGCTAGGTGCATTTTCCAAAAGATGCCATGTACACCTGTCTTTGCAAGTCAAATTTAGAATTTTTTTTTCAAAAATAAATAATATCAGGGAAATGTAACCGCACGCCCCTGTTGTTATGCATGTGTGAAGTTGGGTGATATAATCTTATATGAGAGCAAATTATATTAACTCAAAAAATAAAGAGGAGTAAATGAAGAAAAAGGAAATGGCAGAACAACAAAGATGTCGGTCATTACGAATGTTTTTTGAACATTTACACTGAGAGCGTAAAATAAGAAAGCCGGCGTAAATCACGATTGCATCTTCGTAAAGAAAGTAATTACTATCTCGTATTGTGTGGTACGGCATTGTAATGCCAAAACTATAATTACGCTCTCGCGAAATTCAAAAACCTGAGTTATTACGGAGTCATAATTTTAATGATTTTATTAATTGTGTTAAAGAAACATTTTTGTTATATTTGATTATTTTTAACAAGCTGCTAATAGAGAGACCAGTGAAAATATGGTTCACTGAAGTAACGTGTAGTATAATTACTAAACTTTTCTTAAATTTTCAAAGCTCAAAATAGTCTGTAACGTAGTGATCCGTTTGCAGCGATTAATAAAAATCATTAAAAAAAAACTACAAAAATCAATTTGCATAGATTCCATAGATGCTATCTGAATGCCGTGTAAGTGCGATGTATTTTTACTGTCTTCAAACATTTAAATTTTTTTAATAATAAATTACTTGATGGTTAGTTTCGTTCACAATTCTCTTCAAATAAGAACTATATGTATTGGAAAATCGGGGCTGTTCTGATCACGGTTACCGAGATAGCTCAGTGGTTTAATTTAATTTTATGTGAGTAAGTTATTGATGACGCAACGAAACGTAATTAGAACCACACCCAAGGCCAATCACCTTAAATTGCATCAATATAATTCACCATCAAAATAAAATGATTCCTCTTTATTAAAAAACCTTTGTAACTTTTTTCACTTACTTATTTTCTACCTGACCGATTTCACCCTATCACGGGAATCTTCAGACTAGCATAATTAAAACTAAATCTATGGTATGTATGACATCGATGTCAGGAGTGCGGCCCCCTGCTTTCTAATACTGTTTTTATTTGAGAATAGAAACTTATAATATTAATAAAAAAAAATTAAAAAAAACGGAATTCTACCATGAATTGACAGTTTCAAAAATAGAAATAATAATCATCATCATTAGCTCTACGGCCGTTCCACTGCTTAATGATGGCCTCCTTAACGTACTACTGCTCCACTAATCCACTCGGTCCATTCTTTGTTAGATTAGTCGAATCAACATGTTTTAGAAAAGCTTAAATATTGTCAATCCTACGAGAAATGCATTCTACCCATTTCCAATTGCTCTTTTGCATATTCAGATATTAAATCAGTCTTCTTTGTTTCTTTCCTTATCCATTTGTGTGTTTTTCGATCTCCCGGGAGTCAGGTGATGGCTCGCATGCATCTCTCCATCCCACGCCCCGCGTTTCTTTACTTTCAGTTTTTCAACCTCTTTTGCATAAGGTATCCATGTTTTGAATTCGTATTAGTTAGTTCTGTAAGTGAGCATTAATTAAAACTTTTCTTTTCCAGAGACAATGGTAGGTCACTTTTGTGATGAAGATCTAGAGCGCATGTTTTCAACCTTTTTCTGGTCGCGAATCGTATTTTATACAAGCTAAACTGCGAGAGCAGATATTTTAGAACATAACCCAAGCTTATAACATATTTAAAGCAAAGGGTATGTCCATAATAAGGTAAGGTTTTTTTAGAGCCAACTTATTTTTATTCTTGTTAAGAAAGTTTTTGTAATCAAACGCATATTTATAAAAATCTACGGTAAAACGGGAAAATAACCTACAGGTTAATATTTCAGTTTTTGCAACTGTTAATACGTGGTGGAATCCCATTATAATGATTAAATAAAATACACTTTTAATTATATTCCGCTTTTATTTTTGACCGTAAACGGTTTCAGTCTGTGTCCACCAGTCCAACAGTCTGAATATAGCCGTCACAGGCGGAAACAGGATGAATGCTTCAGACTGGTGGACTGGTGGACACAGGCTGAAACTGGTCACGATCAAAAATGAAAGCGGAATAGAGTTAAAAAGTGTCTTTTATTTAATCACTACACCCGATTAATTTATTCCCCCGTCAAAAAACGTAATAATGTTATTATGTAAAATGGGGGGAAAAATATGGTATTCCATTTTTTAAAAGGTTAACATAGATTCTGCAGCTGGAAATCAACGGGTTTCAAGTTGCAAAAATTTGCTAGATACATCTGAGTTTTCAAAATCACTTCACACAAATTTGCCTGCATATAATCTTATCGAAATTACCTCCATTTATGATTATTTATTGTCAAAGGTGATCGCTGAATACTTGCTCCAGCTGGTTAGGTATTATTCATAATAATAATGTTTATTTATTTGGTACACAAATTATTTAACATCAATATTTAAGATAGCTTTGACTGCCCAACTAGGAACAAATCCCGTCAAATTGACAAGTTTAGTTCATATTACGTACCTTATTATTATACAAAAATAGCAGGGAAAAAGGCTAGTATTGACATAGCACGGTAATATAATATATCTAGAAAAAAGTGTAATAATTAAGTATAAAGAGATTATGTGTATGTGTTTGATAGGTACTGGTTGGTGCTATGTGGAAAAAATGCGTTTAAAGTAGAGTACTAAAAAAAAGATAGTATTATTGAGTAATATTGATAAGATTGAGTTACGCATCACTCAGATTTATAAGCCGACGACGAAACTCAGGGATGCAGCGCGAAAAGGATACAAATAGTTAATAACGTATAAAATATATTTTATTCAGTAAGTACAAAAGGTTACTTTAGTAAATAGTTTAAACAAATATTTCTCCTTTTTCCTTTCCTTGTTTAGGGTTTTTAATCCACTTAAAATATTTTCCCAAAGAGCACAAATAATTTAATATTATTATATGATTTATCTTTTGAGGCAATAAAGCAGTGTTTATTTTTTTTTATGTGAAATTCTATATTGTTAGGGTTAAAAAAAAAAAAACTTATTCCAAATCAATTTCTAACTAAAAACGTTTCCTTCGTATTTTTATCGGTATTTACGAAACATATTGCAAAAAAATCGTAAACCTAAATACTTACCTATCGTGATGTTCGCATGTTAAATTGCCCCAAAAACATTAATTACACCTCTCAAAATGGCCACCTGTAAGACATCTTAATCAGGAAAATAAATTATGTTGAAATACATCTTTATATCAGCACACCTGCCAAGTGAAATGCATTTTTTTGTTTAGAAGCAATCAGTGCATTATCTTGCAACTTTGTGTATTTAATCATGCTTTTTATCGAAGAGGAATAAAAAACTCGCACTCGCTAAAAAATGTGAAGCTGTATAAATTTTAGATATTATTTATCTAGAGCTTTGTATGATTCATTTGACTATCTATTGGCTGTTGCTAAACATGTACAGTTATCTCGTAATAGTTTTAAATACAGTGGAATGTACTCAATACACTGACATCAATCTAAATTATGCAATGTATATTTTCATGTACATCAAAACCAGTTTTTTGTTGTTGGTACATCCCCCTTCGAAGGAAGTCTCCATAGATTAACCCCAACGGCTTCTGCTTTATATTTTTACTGCTTACATCTCAGTATCTGGGTTCAAGCATTATTAATGGATAAGTGAATTAAAAATTACTTTTGTATTCACGACTTTAGTAATATAGACATATCAAAATGTTTTGAAAGCGATGCTTTCTTCTTCAGGAATATATAGAATACTAAAAAACAATAATGTCAAGAATAGGAAAATGATAAATATAGAACACAATAATGTAAGAACAGACAAATTATGAACATAAACATAAAAATATTAAAGTAGGTAAGTAATTAATCAAAAATGTTAATAAAAAATGAAAATGTTAAAGAAAAAAAATCATTCTTTTGATATAAAAATAAAGATTTAAAAAAATTGACATAAAGACAAGCGGTTTACAATTAGATAAATTAGAAATTTTAGATATTTGAAAAAGTATTAATAGTCAATTAAATATAATTGAAAATCAACTTTTTTTTTAAATAGCAATCTCTTGAATTTATTTTCAAATTAATATTAATAATAAAAATAATTTCTTATTTAATTTCTAATGTTCAATGTTTCATAATATTTTATATTAACATTTTTGATTAATTACTTACCTATTTTCGGTTATCAATTTATGTTTATGTCTTATTTGTCTATTCTTACATTATTGTGTTCTATGTTTATCATTTTTCTATACTTGAGATAAATATTTTTTAGTATTCTGTACATTCCCGATGAGGAAAGCTTCGCTTTCGAAAC
This sequence comes from Halesus radiatus, assembly GCA_022606495.2. Lineage (NCBI taxonomy): Eukaryota > Metazoa > Arthropoda > Insecta > Trichoptera > Limnephilidae > Halesus > Halesus radiatus. Next base: position 83,809 of record JAHDVE020008904.1, on the reverse strand, counting down.
ATGTTGATATGTATATATTAATAAAGTGGTGATTACAAAGTACTTTTTAATCAATTTATTAATAATGACGCCACAAAATGAATACCAATCTTTTGAAGAAATTATTATAAGTTGTTTTTATAATACAAGCAAACATAATATTTGATACGCTTCTTTCCTCGAAATCTACTCTAAATATTTCTGCAATCGATACTGTTTGATCCTAAGGAATATGGTAATACAGCCATGTTTAAAATACTTCATTTGAAAGGTTTATCAGGTAGCAACCAAGCGCTGGGGGATGCTTTTTGTAGAAAATGCCAGTAAATTTGCGTAATAAACGCCATTATTTAAAAGAACATCGTGTATATTGACAATTAACTGAAGTTTATCTGACAGGCTTTGTCTATTGGCTGACGGAATATTAATAAATCAATTGTTGATGTGTTCGCATATATCGCCGAACGCTGCCTAATTAATCATAGGTGACGAATTTAGTCAATATCGTATTGACGTAGGGTTTTATTGATGGACCGTGCTAGGACCGTTCGACGGCCTCCATGGTCAAGGGGTAAGGCTCTCGACTACGAATCCGAAGGTCGTGGGTTCAAATCCGGCGTGCGAAAGTAAATTTTATTTAATTAATTTGTGTTGTTTCGCAATTAATTAAATAAAAATAATATATAATATATTTGCACACGTTCCAGAGTGGAAGATACTCTCAGTATCGCCCTGGTGAAAGACCACCATTCAGAATTGAAACGTTGCTTGAAATGGCTTTTAGCCGTGTTTGGTCGTGTAAACGCGAATAGTAGAAATGTTACTCGTAGAAGTGGTAATTTTCCCCCATATGCAAAAGAGTTTGCAATTGAATTCGTTCTGTGTCCTTTTTAAGTGTGTTAAAAACCGTTCTGTTTTATCAGCGCGGTATGTGCGATGTCAAAAATGCAGCAAAAACTTACGGCAGCGGGTTTTAATCTACTAGTTTTAATAATTGCTTTTCAAATCAATCAACTCCCGATGTTTTGACAGTTTTTCAATAGCATGCTTGAAGAAAATCGATTGCTTGAAAGTGAAGAAGCCGTCGAGCCAATTTAGATAAGCAGCCTCGCTGCTAATAGCGGAGTTTCAAGAGGAGTTTCCTCAGAGAATGGTGACGATAAAAAATCTAACGAAGCGATTTCAGAAGGAAATCAAATGGGAAATAAACTCCCAGCTTTTTTTTTTTTTTTTATATGAATACCTCACAAGAGTCCCAACTGCTCCCAACCGTCTGGAGCCAGTGAGACTATGGCATTCCCAATTGGGGAATGTTGTGAGGCTGAAGGTATTGGGGAGGGGAAGGAGAAGGGGAAGAGGAAGGTTGGGAATACCTGGCTATTCAGATCTGGTCACAAACACAGCTAAAAGCCATTTCAAGCAACGTTTCAATTCTGAATGGTGGTCTTTCACCAGGGCGATACTGAGAGTATCTTCCACTCTGGAACGTTCGCAAATATACTATATATTATTTTTAAATGAATTAATTGTGAAACAACACAAATTAATTAAAATAAAAATTAATTGCGCACGCCGGGATTTGAATCCGCGACCTTCGGATTCGTAGTCGAGAGCCTTACCCCTCGACCATGGAGGCCGTCGAGCTGAGCTCTTGATTAGTCAATGTGTACTATTATAAGTGCGATTGTAGTGTCTCTCTATATGTTAGAAACGTTCATTTATTTTTCACTGACAATACATTTTCTTTAGCCAAACAACGACACAGGAAATAATACACAAAGATACCCTAACAAACACGGGGAAGATACCAAAATGCGAACGGCGGGGGTGAGTTAGGCATGCCGCCAATTTAAGAAAAACAGCAACAAACTAAAAAAGTTCTCCTTGTTTACAAAAAACCGAATATTTTGTCGGGGTATTGTGGTTTAACCCCTTTTAAATTTATTTTTTTAATATGCTTGCCGCAGTTAAAATCACATGATACAAACGTGAACGTCAGTGAATTTTGCCTCCAGCTGTCGAAATCGTACTTTGGGCAAGTCCATTATTTTTTTGTCAGTGGGTCAACAACGCGGATCAAGTTACTACTAGTTTTTACTTGATCCGGCTCTGTCGGCTTAAATTATAAATTGCTATATAATGTGTATGTCCTAGATTTGAAGTGTGAATACTAAAATGGTTCGTAGTTTCATTGTAATCAAATAGTGATTCCAGACGTGTTGTTACGAAACATTCGACGTTCTTATCACGACATCCTTTGCAATATCCTTCCCATAAACTTGGGGATTTGGCCGATATTTTATTCACGCTTTATTGCGCGCATGTTCCTCCTTTAAGATTAAATAATCTCATGAAGTATCGCAACCTTGCTTGAAAAAGGAGTTTGCGAGATTATCACGAAACTATATCACGATGGGCAGTCGTGTTGATTTTAACAACAGTAATTAACATTTTTACACGATATAATAATTTATAAATTACAGTAATGATGGTAATCAACAAACTTAACATTATGTCATTAAAACAATTATACTCTAAAACAATACTACTTTACATCCATAAATACAAAAAATAATAAACAACAACAATCACACGTATTAGAAACACTATATCTCAGAGTCAAAAACATATACATTAACGAAGCACAAACACAACATTTGGACAAAAAAACTTTTTATACTATGGTACTAAACTTTACAACAAAATCCCACTACCCTTTAAAAATCACAACAACCACAATAAATTTAAAAATAAAATAAAACACTGGATGTGTTACATAAACTGAAATAGAAAACATATTAACACCAAATACAGACTAACACCGAAACCACTCACTTAAAAAATCTAAAGCCCATCAATTTAATATAATGTAATTTCATATTTTGTTAATGAAATCCCTGTGAGAATGTCATTATTTGTTATAAAAGAGAGAAGACAATAAAACTTTATTATTATTATTCACTCTGCTTTAAGATGTTGTGCAGATATTTGTGATCTAATTTACATAATTGAATTTTTAGTAGTCGAAAAATGGCACAAGATTAATTATTGTTCTTAAATCCGGTCAATATTACATTATGTACGTTATTACAATTTTAAAAATGAAAGTAGGTCTATCATTTAAGGCTATACTAAAGAAATGCATATGGACGTATCTATCTTCCCTCGTTTATATCACGGTGAGCAGTCTTAATATTAATGTTCATTTAATAATATACTACCTTGCTCGGATACCCGGCCTTGCTCAGGATTATTATTTTTTTTAATAAACTTATGAAGTTGTTGATTCTTGCTTGTCGTTTGGATGCCATAATTGATTTGACAGAGAAAATATAATGTCTTGTGACCACTACTACTATCTCCAAACAAAATAACATTCATTTGAAAATTTTATATATATATATATCTGAAGAATAAAGTTCTTAACTAGGTAATTACTTATGTTTTCCATTTTGAAAGTATTCTACCCAAAATAAACCTTTTTCTTTTGATTGTGTAATCTGTGGCTAACCATAGTGGTATATCTATGGGCTAACCTCAATACAACATGACGGGTTCAATGTTTTTTCACACTAATTTTAAAACGTTATAGCAACAATCTTACGTATTGGATTTCATTCAAATTACTATCTAAACCTTCCCGGCACTAATAAAAATAAACTGTGCTATTTTCAGTGAAACCCTTTAAGTGATTTTCGAGAAAATCGAGAACAAACAAACAAACATTAATTTTAATATATTTTGTTTTTGCAGGTGATTATCATTTACCCTAGTAAAGATGGCGGATCATAATAATCTATTTTTATTTAATTAATTTTTCATATATTTTATGCATGGTAAACTGGCACAAGATTAATTATTGTTACCTCTTAACCAAGATTTGGGGAATCTATCAATCGGACGGTCCGTTTGATAGATTACCCTGTCTTAACAAACTGATTGCATTTTTTAGACCACAGGTATCAGCTGGGAATGCTGTCCTTATTCTACCAGTATTTAAATAGAAGATGCTCTGAGGAACTAGCGTAATTTGATCCTTTTAGCACCGGTGTCTAGTCAGGAGACGCGCGCCCAACATTTTTACACGGTTGATATTTGTCACATAAGAACGGGTCGTTTCTATGTCTCGTTCTTGAGTTCAACAGCCCGACTGTGGAATGACTTGCCGGCCTATGTTTTTCCTCCCTACTATAACATGATCCAGGTTAACTCCATCTTCTCAAAAAGACCCTCCACACAGCATCCTCAAATTTGACATAGGCCCTTTGGGAAATTATTTTCTTCAGGGCCTGTGTTGGGTTAATTCAAAAAATTAGTACAATTAGTATAATTAGTACTTTGTTAAAGAATTTTTCCATTCAAACGATTTTTTGTAGCTGAAACAGATGTGATATTGCTTAAAAGAAGACACGTTGTCGATCTTTGGCAACAAATTGGCTTTCCTCGGTTTGATTTCACGAAGAATCTCGACTGGTATAATATTTGGCTAATGACCGACGATTACCACATTTAAGCGACCATCGTCAATTATGTACGATTAAAATTTATTTTTCCTTTTCGATGCTTTAAAGTTAGCGGCATCGGCTTTAGTAACTTCAGTATTCATTATCGTTCATAATTTTAAAAAGGACTGAATAATTCAACGGTATGAAATCGTTTTTATTAATTCACTGTTATGACAATTTTTCTCAAAATTTTGACTTGTATAGCGCCGTTTTTGTGATTATACATATACAGAAACATACTTCCTGGTCCTTTTACTGGTCACTCCAGATTATTATATTAAGTTATCGCTTGAGAAGATATGATTTCGCACGCACAGGACACAATATTAGAAAACACAGCAAATTTGAATGATATTGCAGTTACTCTTTAAATCCTATTTGTCATTGATATTAATTATATTTATTAGTGGGCAAAAGAAGAATAGTTATTTTTATTTAAAACATTATTTTATTTGAGATTTTAAAAAATAATTTGTTACAGTTATAAATATTTGCAATTATTTACAATGTGGCGGGCTATGAAAAGTTTTCATTTTTTCTGTTAATTAGTTTGGGTAGGTACTAGCGGCTAGCTTCGCTATGATAATTAGATATGCAATTGAATAATTCATGGATGACGTTCCGAAGAGATGAGTTTTGCTCTGAATTCTGTCGAGTCTTTAATCATTCTTAGGATAGTATGGCAGATTATTCCAGACTTTAGGGCCTGACACGCTTAAAGCACGCTCACCAAACTTAGTATCTGGTGTGCGCTTTGGTTCCTTCAGCCTTCCGATAGCCGATGACGTCGCTGATCTAAGAGTTGACCGTCGTGAATTGGAATTTTCAGGGATGCATATAGTTCTAATAGGTAAGCCGAAGCCATCCCGTTACTTGATTTAAATACCACCAGGTAAAGCTTGGACTGGATTCTTTCTGGATATTTGGGTGAGAGTGCTTTAGTACTTGTTCCACCAAAAAAGTTGATTGTGAACCTTTTAGCGAGATGAATGTTAAAGTTTACAATTTCGTTTCAATTCTCGACTACGATCATTCGATTATTTCTATTCAAAATAACTGAGTGTGTTAATACGAGTATATATTTCATATTATTTTATTTATTTTTAATACCATGTTTTAAATAATACTAGTTGATATGTACCGGGACTTGCACGGAATTATTTATTTTTTTGGAATAAAGTTATGAATTCTCGCTTGTCGTTTGGTTTCCATAATTGATTTGACAGCGAAAGTAATGCCTTGTGATGACTATTACTATCTCTAAACAAAGAAACATTCATTTAGTGAATACCAATCGTTTGAAGAAATTATAAAAGAAACATTCATTTGAAAATTTTATTTTATTTCAAATATTTATTTTTTCAAAACTTATCTAAATAAAAACTTCTTAAGTAGGTACCTACTTGTATTTTCCGTTTTGAAAATTTTCTACCCAAACATACCTTCTTCATTTGAATATGTAATTTGTGGCTAACCAGAGTGGTATATCTATGTGTTAACCTCAATACAACATGGCGGGTTCAATGTTTTTCATACTAATGTTAAAACGTTATAGCAACAGTGTTACATATTGGATTTCATTCAAACTACTCTTTAAAACTTCCCGGCAATAATTAGAACAAGCTGTGGTATTTTCAGCCAAATAATTTATCAAACAAAAAATTTATTTTTTTTGAAACCAGTCGAATAATTTTCGAGAAAATCGAGGATAGAGAGACAGATTTTTTATTTTTTTTTTTATTTTTTTTATTTAATATAATAATTTTTTTTACAGAGAGTATATAAAAATAAGACATGATTCATATAGTGTAACAAAAAATATAATATAGCTATTCCTCACCATAAAGAAACAAGGTTCTTGTGTTTGGTGAGTGATTATCGCTTAATTAATCAAATCATAACTTAAAATATTGTTGTACAATAGCAGGAAAATATGAATTTGTCGTGTAAATTTTGTAATTTATCACTAGTAATAGTATTAAAGAAAATGAAAAGAAAGTAGAAGAAAAGAAGAGAGTCTAATAATAATAAAAATTTTAAAAAAAAAATTTTAAATTGTTAGAGTAGTTTGAGGTAATTTTTTAATCTATGTTGAAATTCATGGATATTTTCAATAATTTTAAGATCAGATGGCAGATTGTTAAAAAAAGTTATTCCTAGATATAGGTATGTGTTTTGCGTATGCTTAGTATTGAATGGCGGGATTTTAATGTTTTGTTGATACCTTGCGGATATATTAAATTGTAATTTATTTAACGTTTTTTCTTTAAAGATTTGAATAATTGCATATTTTTTATAAATTTTATCTACTGTAGGTACATTGAATATTGTAAAAAGCTTTTCAGTGGAAAATGATGATGGTTTTTTTAAAATTACCTTTATTATCAATCTTTGAATTATTTTAAGTGGACTTAAAATATTATCATATGTTCCCCCCAGCCAATAATTCCATATTGTAAAATAGACTGAACAATTGCATAGTACACTCTTTTTAGGTTTTCTAGTCTAAGAATATTTCTTAGTCTTATAAATATATATATACATTTTCTAATTCGTTTAACAAGTTCACAAATATGTGTTTTCCATTTAAAATGCTGGTCTATATATACACCAAGGTATTTACTTTTGGAAGTTGGACTAAGTATTGAACATGCTTGATTACAATTGATTCTGTTGCAGTTACTTTGGTGTATTATAATTTTTATTTCTGGTTTTGATTTAAATTTATTGATAGAGAAAGGAATAAATTTTGTTTTTCCAGTGTTAAGGGAGAGTAGATTATTATCGAACCAATTTTTTAATATATTAATATCAGTATTTGCTAGTTTGTTAATAGAATTCCAGTCAGTACCTTCAATTATTATGACAGTGTCGTCAGCATAAGATATTATTTTTCCGTTTAGCTTTTGCATGAATATGTCATTTACATAGATGATAAAAAGTAGAGGTCCCAGTACTGTACCTTGAGGTATGCCAAAATTACTTGTTTTTTTATGACTAAGTACCTCGTTTATTTTTACCACTTGAGGACGTTTGAAAAGATAGCTTTTTATCCATTCCAGAGCTGTACTATTTATTCCAATGTTGCTTAATTTAATTATAAGTTTGTCATGAGATATGCTATCAAACGCTTTTTGAGATCTATAAAAATTCCAAGGCATTTTAGTGATTTATCTAATGAAGTGTGAATAAGGCTAGTTAATTTTGAAATTGCATCCTGTGTGCTTCTACTTTCCATAAAGCCGAATTGATTTTCGTGAATTATGCTATTACATTTTATAAACTGGTTAAATCTTTTTTTTTTAGTTTTTCAAAAGTTTTTCAAAAATTTTTGCAATATTTGAGATTACTGAAATGGGACGGTAATTATTAACATCTTCGGGATTACCAGACTTAAATATTGGAGTTATGGTAGTTTGTTTGTAATTACATGGAAATACTCCGCATTGGAAACTTGTGTTGATTATATGCATTAACGGTTTAGAAATTTTGTTTTTAATATTTTTTAAAATGTTAATTGTAATTCTATCAAAACCTGGGGCAGAGCCTCCTTTCATGCCGTTTATAATAGTTACTATTTCGTCCTCTGTGGTGAGTCGAAATGTTGACATTTTATTTTTAACATCAACATTACAGTCTGGAATTGTTATATTTGGATCTTTGTGTATGAGATTCGCAAGATTTTCTCCTATATTTGAAAAGAATTCGTTAAATATATTTGCAGCTTTTAAAGGGTTCTCTTTGCAACATGTTTTCGAATTATCGTGAATAATAGAGCTGATTTCATTGTTTTTATACTTTTTTTTGTCCATTATCTCATTTATAATCGTCCATACTCCTTTGTCATTTTCAACCTGTATCAACTTCTGTTTATAATAGCTTTCTTTTGTATGTTTTATGATATATGAGAGTTTATTTTTATATGCTTTAAAATGTTTCTGTAAATGTTCATTATTTGGTTGTTGATTAGTTAATCTATAAAGAGCTTGCTTATGACGTACGGATACTATTAAACCGTGAGTTATCCATGGTTTTATAGGTTTGAGGTTAGGTAGTTTGGATTTGGATATGACATTATTTGTTGAGTCATTTATGAATTTAGATAATTTTTCTTCAAACGTTTTACAACAAACATTGACATCATTACATTGATATAAATCAAGCCAATTTTCTACTTCTAATTTACATTTTAACGTATCCATGTTAAGTACTTTTTTTGAAACATTTTCTTGTTTAAATGGTGGAAAAGTTGGATTACAGAATTTATAATTGAATATACATGAATAATGATCAGTGATAGTTGTATGAATGACAGCAGATATAATATTTTGGATATCAGAAATATTTGTAAATATATGATCTAAACATGAAGGTCGTTGACCTCGAACGTTTCTAGTATATGAATTTATGCACGGTAAATAATTAAGTTCCGCTAACATGTTTAGATAATTATCTTTATCCTTACTAGAGTATTCTTTTTCAATATTTAAGTTCATATCTCCAACAATAATATTATTTTTATTTCTAAAATTTAATAATATATTTTTTAATTCATTTATAAATTGTGATATTACTGATGCATGAGTGCGATAAACGGCAATAATATTATAATATTTATTTTGGTCTTTAAACTCAATAATTAATAGGTTTACATTATGAAAATTGTGTATTTCTTTAATGTTGAGTACATTATAGCGGTTAGATATGAATATTGCAATACCACTGTTTTTGTTTAACTTTGTTGTTGTTGTATAGAAAGAGTACCCCGCAAGATTATAATTCAGTTCGCCGGCGGAATGTGTTTCTGTTAACACTATAACGTCCGGAAAATAATTTAATGTTTTTAAAGATATTATTAATTCATCTAAGTTCTTTTCGATACTTCTTATATTAGTATGAAATAAGGTAAATCCTTTATCAGAGCAAATTAGATTTAAATCTCTTATGGAGTGGTATAATCTTTCTTCTATAAATGTTTTTTTATCTAAAGCATTACATATAAAATCAGTCATTTTGAAGTTAGTATGAGGAGATATAATTTACCATATTTATTCATAGTCGATGCGCTCTCTAGCAATTTGAAGCATTTTTTGCCGGTAAAGACATTTTATACTGTCAACCCGGTGTTCGGTGGAATAGTTCAAATTAAATCTTTTATTTTGCACACAGCAATTGTTGCAAATTGGGTTTATTTCTCTGTTTTCGCATTTCGAGAGTATATGTTCCTTAGTACAATGGGGGCAAATGGGTGGCTGCGTCCTGTCGAGACATCTTTGGGCTGTATGGCCGAACTTAAGGCAGTGATAGCATTGTGTGAGTGGGTTACAATCTTCGACGTACACTCGTTGGAATTTTATATTTTTTTTTTTTGTCTAATAATATTCTTCTTACTTTTCCGGTTGTTTGTATGATGTAGTTTGTGGTATCGTTTTCTTTACCTTCATTATATTTGTTTTTTAACTCTTTAATGAGTTTAATATTATTTTTGTCTTCTTGATTTAATTCTTGATTTTGTTGTATAATTCCATGTATAATATCCTCTTCAGTCAATTGGCATTGAAGCCTTTTTAACATCAAGAACGTTTTCTTTTTTTTTTATTTCTTCAGCCGAAATCTCCTTTCCAGTTATCTTATTTATTTCGTTGGTTAATATTTCTGCATCTTCTTTTTTTTGGCATGAAATTATCATTTTTTTATCGCCAATCTTTTTAACTCCGTTGACTCCGACTTTAATTTTAGTTAAATCAATATTTTTTTGAACTTTTGTTTTTATGCTCTCGGCGTTTAAGGTGTTAGATGTTAATAAAATTGAGTATTTCGGTTCAATGTTGTATTTCGTGTCCGCTGGTTTCTTGTTGTCACAGACTTGGGCGTATGTTTTTTGGTTGGTTATTAGAATTTCTTCGAGTTTCTTGGTGTATCGTTGGTCATTAATAATCATCGTTTCTTGTAAATCTATGATTTTTTTTTGTAGACAGATACGCTCATTTTGGAATATTTCTTCCAGGGATATTAAACTTTGCTCCAGCGATGTTTTTATCTTGGAATCTTTTACGGAAGTAATTTTATTTATTAATTCTTTAATGTTTTTAATGATTTCTTGCGTTTCCATATTGTTTATGTAGATCGCCCGGTGGGCGAGATATTGTTTGTGCACTATAAATTTTTGATCACAATTATCACCAATATACACGACTGTACTCCTTCGATGCCGGAGCGTTAATGATAAACATTCGTTTTTATAAATTGAGATTTTATGTACACAGGTTTAGTAGGATTTTTTTATGTTTTGGTTTGTCTCCTTTAACATTATAAACCGTTGAACCCTTGTAAAAATATTTTTTTAGAAAATTATAAATAAAGATTTGAAGACGCGATTAACTTGTCACGAGCAGAGCTTCTGTAGTACACAAACGAATACAATAAAGATAACAGTAAATATACAAGAACATGGACGATGTTCTAGTGTTGAAGGATTCAATATAACCGGTAATAAAATACGATCGAAACCCAGTCTGAAGGTAGTTTTTAATAAATAATTAAAGTCCAATATCTTCCACATTTGATTACCGCCGCCACTCCATAAATTATGGCATTAACATAAGGGACTCTCGCATGGCGAATATACTAACGATTCCAAATTACTATGGAAATAGACGCCGCACTATCAGACGTGCATATTCAAGTACCAAAGGTAATTCCTGTAATGTGGCGAGATGAAAGGTCGGATCTACCCGATCGTAAATACTTAATATGTGAGAACGGAGTTTTTGACAAAGTATTCATACTACATATACGAGGTACTATACATTCATATTCGTACATATTATGTGCCGATTCATACACGTAACATCTCGTCACGATCTTCCCCATAGGGGTGGGCAGAGGTATGATTGACGAGACCCATCAGCTTGGGAAAATAATTATTATGCGTACCTACATTATTTAAACATTAATAGCTAATCCTAGCGATTTGACATCAGAGTTATTCTATTTACATTTTTATTATTTTATTCCAAGTGAGTTTTCAACTAACTAACTAACCATCACACCGTTTCTCCGCAGGGGTGGGCAGAGAGGACGGACCGCCAAACAACTCGATCTTGGCATACACTTCTTGCTTCATTCACATTCATACATCGTCTCATACATTCTCTTCTATTATTCCGACTTCTGACATGGCCTGACTCGAGTATTTGATTCACCTGATCGTGCCATATCTTCCTCGGGCGTCCCCGTCTTCTTCTTCCATTCACATTCGCGTCATACATTCTTCTTACACTCCTTTCTTCGTTCATTCGCTCTACATGCCCAAACCAACTAAGCGTCCCTTTCTTAATCTTACTCATTACGCTTACATCAGCCTTGCATTCTTTACGAATTTCAATATTTTCACACTCTTTTCATTTTGTTTTCTTTTTAGTCCATTTAAAATTAGTTAACTTTTAGTTAACTAAAACTTTTTCTTTAGTAAGTTTTGATATTAAAATGATATTTATAAACTCCACCATACGATGGAAATGACATTGCGAACTGAAAATAATTGCGTTTACTTAAGTTCTCCAGAATGGAAAAAATAACTTTACAAATTTTAAAACTCATCTTACACTCATTTAAAAAAAATCTTTTACATGTTCTTAAAATTTTTAAATTGAAATAATAACAATCATTATAAATTGCGTAAAAACGTCTGAATCCCCCTCCATCTCCACCCAAATTCCATCTTATACCCCCCGTTACCTTAGTGAGCGGGCTTAAATATAAGATTGCTATCAGCAAGTGCCGCTAGTACATAAAACACTGTTTACAATTCTTTGAAATAAATTAAATAAAAGCCCTACAGTAGCAATAATACGCGGCCCGCTCATTGAGTAGAGAAGATTATCTCCACATTTCTGTATGTGGTTAGAGACCACAGTTGACACAGGAAGAGGGAGAAATTTTCCCTGGCAGTATACACAAATAATTCACAATACGATATATATAAAGCCTTCCGCAAATTTATCTTATGTTCATACGAACTACATTCGCCATATAAAAAAACTATAAACAGATGATCATCCATTATTATGGTATTTATATAAACAATATCCTTAATTATTTGCGAATTTTATGATTCGGAAGGAAATGGTAAAGGGATGAAAGCATCAAGAGGACCTGGGGAAACACCCGACTATTGGCACCTATTGGCTATGATTAATAAATATGACTAAGCGAGTTTTTTTTTATGTGTATAATTTGTAAATTCTTACATTATTGTGTTCTTTGTTTATCATTTGTCTATACTTGACATTATTATTATTTAGAATTCTGTATATTCCTAATGAGGAAAGTTTCGCTTTCGAAACATGTAGATATACGAGAATATATAATTAATATGTAATTAATAATGTATATACATTTTTTTTTTTCATATGAAGCGGTAACTTGGTGATGTGACATTATAATTTATAAAATAAAACGAAAGCTTTGTTTTACATCACTTTTATTTATACTTTAGCCGACCGGGTTTCGCTACTACCGTAGCTTCTTCAGGGCAGTATACAACTAAACTATGAACTAAGATGCACATGTGTTATGGATTGATACAAACAGGCTAGTGAAGGGCCAAGGGTGGGAGATCAGCAGGTACCTGCTGACCGGGAAGAGAATGTACTTTGTGTATTGGGAATAATTTAAAGATTTGACTTTTATTTAAATTTATTTGATTATTTATGAGTCTACTATTAGTGTTTTTTGCTTTCCTTATTTCTAATGCTTCTAAGTTATCTAATCGAATGCCGGTTACATTTTTATGCAGTAAACTAGTGCCTGTATTTTTATCGAATGTGTGGTCTGTTTCTAAGAGATGGTTAGCAAATTCGGAGAAACCATTATTATTTAGACATCTTAAGTGTTCTTTTACACGGATATTAACATTACGCGACGTTTTGCCTACATAGAACGCCGGGCAATCATTACATTGAAGTGAATAAATGCCTGAGTGGCCTAAACTGTCTTCTTTATCTTTTCCGTTAATTAAAAATTAACTAAACTATTGTCTGTGTAAAATGCTGGTTTAATCTCTGATGGAAGGTTTTTAATGCTTCGTTGGGAAAAGTTATTGATATATAAGATTCTACGTCATTGGTACGGTTGATTATTATTATTTGTTATATTATTATTAGGGGGGTACTGTTGAATAAAAACTTATTTGACGACATTTTTTTTAGTTTTTTATTTAGTATGTTAATGACTAAGTTTTCATGATAACCGTTATTTATTGCAATTTGTTTAATTATGGATAGTTCTAGTGAAAAATTAGCATTTGATAACGGGACCGTAACTAACCGGTGAATCATCGAGTGGAAAGCGGAATGTTTGTGGGAGGTTGGATGATTTGAGGTGTTATGGATAGTTATGTCTGTATAAGTGGGTTTAATAAACAAAGTACATTCCCTTCCCGGTCAGCAGGTACCTGCTGATATCCCACCCTTGGCCCTTCACTAGCCTGTTTGTATAAATCCATAACACATGTGCATCTTAGTTCATAGTTTAGTTGTATACTGCCCTGAAGAAGCTACGGTAGTAGCGAAACCCGGTCGGCTAAAGTATAAATAAAAGTGATGTAAAACAAAGCTTTCGTTTTATTTTATAAATTATATACAATTTATTCATGAGTTCATATTATCTGTTTACGCCCTTACGTGGGACGGAATTGTCACTTCCAATTCGGAATTCCATAATAATTATTGCCTACAATTTTAGAAGTTAAGGCTTATATTTAATATATACTGTTATTAAGGAGAGCCTTGATTTCAGAAAAACTAATGTCCCAGGAAATAATAACAGAGAGAATATGATCTTGAGTGTGCCAGTTTACCATGTATAAAAGATATGAAAAGATAATTAGAAAAATAGATAATAATTATCAGCCATCTTACCTAGAGTAAATGATCATCACCGTTGTGCAAAAAAAAAAAATATTAAAATGAATGTTTGTCTGTTCACGATTTTAACGAAAATTATTCGACCGGTTTCGCTGAAAACAGCACAGTTTGTTCTTATTAATGCCGGGAAGGTTTAGAGAGTTTGAATGAAATCGAATATGGTAAAAATGTTGCTATAACCTTTTAAAATTAGTATGAAAAAGATTGAATCCGCCATGCTTTATTGAGGTTAGCCCATAGATATACCACTCTGGTTAACCACAGATTACATATTTAATAGAAGAAGATTTTTTTTAGCAGAATATTTAAAAAATGGAAAACACTAGTAGAACATTAGTCTTTAGATATATTTTGAAAAAATGAATGTTTTTAAATGAAGTAGAATTTTCGAATGAATGTTTCTTTGCTTCATTGTTTAGATATAGCAATAGTCGTCAAAAGGCGTTACTTTCGTTATCAAATCAATTATGGCACCCAAATGACAAGCAAGTCACAACTTCGTAACTTTATTAAAAACAAAAAATAATCCTAAGTAAGGCAGGGTATAGGTTCTCCGAAGGGCTTTGACATGAGGATGAGAGAGAGGGAATGCTCAGAGTATTCAAAAACTATAAGGAAAAATTACAGCAGCAAGAATACACTATTATTACATAAAAATAATTATTAACCTTATCTAATATATACAAAAAAATATAAAAATGTTATATTTGTTACAACTCCCATTATTAAATGAAAATTTAAACATGCAAAATCCCAGTGCCAGCACCGCGATCCCAGGATTGCAAATACCGTGGATTAAAAGCCCTAGTAGATCCTAGCGTTGGAGTCACAACTTAAATGCCATTTTCTCAGACACCATGGGACCAATCGACAAGAAATTTTGTATAGGTTTTTGGTTTGATGACTTTACCTTTCGATTTATATTTATTTTGATGACCTTGACAAAATTTCTCAAAAACTTGTTTAAAAAAAGGCACTTCTGAAAAATATTTACATTTATATGGGAGTAAACGCATGAATTGGGGTCGGAATTTTTAGCAAATTTCCTGTCACCATGGGATCGAACGAAGAGAAGTTTTGGATAAGAATTTATTTTGATGACTTTTTTGTAACGGTATAAAAAAATGTGCCAAAAATGAAACATAAGAAAAAATTATCTATGGAGGTAATGCATGGGTTGGGGTAGGAATACTTATCCGTTTTCTCAATCACTATGGGATCGATCGACCTGAAATTCTGGATTTGACTTTATTTTTATTACCTTCACAAAACTATGTTTGAAAATCAGTGAAAACAGAAACTTGACTAAAAATTATCAATTCTATCGAGGGTTGGTAATATTTATCCGTTTTCTCAGTCACTATGGGATCGATCGACCTGAAATTTTAGAATTGATTTTATTTTAATGACTTCACAAAACTACCTTTGATATTCAGTCAAAACGGAAACTTGACTAAAAATTATTAATTCTATGGAGGAATTGCACGGGTTGGGGTGGGAATATGGATCCGTTTTCTCAGTCACTATGGGATCGATCGACCTGAAATTCTGGATTTGACTTCATTTTTATGACCTTCACCAAACTACCTTAGAAAATCCGTCAAAACGGAAACCCTTCTAAAAGTAATCAATTCTATGGAGGAAAGTACGGGTTGGGGTAGGAATATTTAGCGGTTTCTCAGTCACTAGGGGATCGATCGACCTGAAATTTTGGATTTGACATTATTTTTATGACCTTCACAAAACTAAAACTCGACTAAAATTTTTCAATTCTATAGAGGTAATGCACGGGTTAGGGTAGGAATATCTATCCGTTTTCTCATTCACCATGGAATCAATAAATCCGAAATTCTGGATATGACTTTATTTTTATAACCTTCACAAATCTTTGAAAATCAGCCAAAACGAAACTCCACTAAAAATTATCGATTTTATGGAGGTATTGCACGGGTGGGGTAGGAATATTTATCCGTTTTCTCAGTCACCATGGAATCGATCGACCTTAAATTTTTAGATTTAACTGTACTTTGATGACATAGACAAAACTGTATAAAAAAATCTGCCAAAAATGAAACTAGACCAAAATTATCAATTCTATGCAGGTAATGCACGTTGGGGTAAGAATATCTCTCCGTTTTCTGTCACAGTTGGGGTAGGAATATTTATCCGTTTTTTCAGTTACTATGGGATCGATTGATCTGAAATTTTGGATCTTACTTTGTTTTGTCGACCTCCACAAAACTTTCTTAGAAAATCTTCCAAAACGAAATATCGACCAAAAATCATCTATTCTATGGAGGTTATGAATACGAATTCTTAGAAATATTTATCAGTTTTTCAGTCACTATGGGGTGAATCAACCCGAAATTTTGAATTATGTTTTGTTTTGATAATCACTCTAAAACTAGAAAAAAAAAAAAAAACCAAAACTGAAACTCGACAAAAACATCAATTATGCATCTATATATGCATGAGTTGTGGGGCAGGAATATTTATCCATTTTCTTAGTTTCTGTGGTATCTATCGACCTGAAATTGTGGATTTGTCTTTATTTTGACGACTTTAACGAATATAAAAAATCCTAAAATATCGCACAAAAACCAAACTTGTGAAAAATTTTACTATTCTTTGGATTAAATGCAAGTATTGGTGTCTGAACTAGCTGTCCGTTTTTCCACCTTCACTTTACCGATCTTCCTGAACCTTTTGGATTTATTATTATTTTTCACACATGTTATTTTTGAACTATTTTTTTTTTTAAATCGTGTCAAGGCCATCGATCGACAATGGATTCCTAATTTTTACCTATATCTTCCCATGGTGTCCGAGGAAACGGCCCTAAATTTCTATCCCCAATGCTTGTATCTGTTCACTACCGCACCACTCGGCAAGTTAGCAAGGTATTTGACTTGCATATCGTTTACGATTTCCTTACGCTACTTTTTTACTGACTATCGTAATTAGGAAAATCGATTTGTATAATGATTTTTACGTAGATTTTTTTTGTTTTGTTTAGGTAATATTGCGATATTAAACATATACTGTGATACTACTTCAGGATTTCACTTCTTACGTAGAACTAATGTTCGTATTTTGGAATTTGAGTTAGTAACACATGCATACTACCACATATGTACGAGGTGTGTTCAAAAGAATGGTGAATTTTGAATTTTCGCGGCCTGTGTACACATTTGTTTATAATATGTTAGAATTATCAGCCATTTTGGATTAGTGGTTTGTTTTTGACAACTGGAAAGGTTAGTCACGTTTTTTGTGTGTTCTTCGATTTTTTACTTTAGAAAAAAATGGATCAAAAAATATGTATTAAATTTTGCGTTAAAAGTGGAATAAAGTGCTCCAACGCACTTAAAATGTTGACTTTGGCATTCGCCGAGTCTACTTTGTCTCAAAAAAGTGTTAATAAGTGGTACACAGTAGCCCTACGATACAGTATACTGCTCTATAATTAAGAATCTCTCCAAGAAAAATTATACTGTACATAACTCTTGACAATTTTTTTTTCATTTGAATGATTCACAACTAACAGTGTGCGACAACATTAATTAATCTAATAATAATAATATGAAGCGTTTTTTTTATTTAATATTTATTTTTGTTTTCTTGGTTGTTTAACATTTTGTAACCGCGTAATTAGGATGAAAATTATTAAAATAGTGAGTGAACAAAATTGCTAACGTTTTTTACATAATATCGGGTCAGCATCCACCCGACACCGTTGCAAATCTCTCTGACAGGTGTTTGATGAGCGATGACTTAAGCCGCCTTTCTTTCTGAAATAAGTCCATCTTCTGAGCGAACTGTGTACAGTATGCAGACATCGACCTCAACAATCCAATGTGTTCAATCTCCTTTGAGTTTGTATTGAAAAATACGGAAAATATATCGACGTTACGTGACCCAAAACCGTAGCCTTCTTACAACAACTTGCTTTCAACAAGTGAGTTATTGTTACACGTGAGAATTTCAACAATTTTTTTGAGTTGTTACTGTATAAGAGTAATGGTATTTTTAATGCGACAAGAAGTGTCGCGTTGTCTGACAAGCCATATAATATAATGTATAAAATATCAGCAAAAAAAAATAATCCTCATTGCAAATGTTTTGAACGTTTATGCATTTCAAAAATGTTACATGTATTGTACGTACAATAATGGGTACATAAAAACATTTAAGAAATTTCCATTTTATTTCAATGTGCGGAGTAACGGCTTCCCAACCCCACTGAGTAACTGTTGAGCTGAAAATTTACCTCAACACTGTTCAAATGCACAAATTTTCGTTCAAATTTACCATCAATTTAGGATATCGATTTTTGTGGATTAAGTTCCCCATCAGCAGTAGACTAATAATAAAAATTGTCAACAGGGTGAACAAACGTCACCAAAATGTCAAATGTCATTTTTAGTTTACAATCTTTTTTACGCGATTCAAATAGTGAATAAGAAAGATTTATTTCTGTTTGCGAATGTCAAAATAAGTTTTTTGTATGTTTTAAATAAAACTGAAGATAACCTAACTTATTTTAGTAATTAAAAGTTACGTTTTTTCTTGTTTTTCACTCATCGAGAAACGTCAAATATACGAAAAGAACAATGTGCTTTACGGCATTATCAAAAGTCATGTTAACACTTTATTTTCAACATATTTTAACACACGCGTTTGTGAAGTACAAAATGTTAGTTTAAGTATTAGTTTTTAAAACAAATGATATGTATTCATTATAAATACAATATTAACTCATCCATGTTAATTTTACATTAAAAGTTTTTACTTTGATATGTCACTTCATTGTCTTAAGAGTAGGTGGCTAGTATTTTATCGTGTATTAAAGTGAGCGGATACTATTTTATAGTGGACGGGCACCTCTACAGACAATTTAGGATGAAAAATGCTTGGAAATAGGTAAACAGCGAATAATTAACAAAATACTTGGCTGTTCGCTGACTCAGATTGATCATTCGAAAAATTGGGAAGAACGGCCGTAAGTATTTTATCAATACCAAATCTCAGTGGGTTTATTTTTCGTCAATGGTTTCATACTTGTCTGCTCGTTGAATTCCTTGTTTCTTCAGGTTGCTGCCGAAGGGTTTGTTCGCCGTTCGAGATTTTTTCTGCTGAAGTCTAACTGGTTGCTTATCTGCTTTCTGTGTGGTTCCGTTTTATGTGATGCGTGTGACTGAAGCTTGTACCCTTTAGTTGATGGCTTGAGAAGTTTTTCGTCAATTTTTGTGCAATCTCTCACTTTAAAATATTCTACGCATCCTTAAGAGAAACGGCTGTTTCATAAAAAACTTATTTTGGATTTGAAGTCGAAATACTCACCTAAATCGAATGTTCTTTTTTTCGTCAAAAGTATAGTAAATATCTGGTACGAATTAGAAGAAATTTATTTATTTTTATTTTACATTATGAAATATAGGCCATTAAAAGGGATTTATAATACGCGATTTTTAGGCACCTTTAACAATTATTTGGGTGCTAACGGTAATAAAAAAAAACATGTTTTACCCCGTCTACTTTAAAAATATAATGAAATGTAAATTTTTAATTTTTTTTAAATTTA
The DNA here is from genome assembly GCA_022606495.2 of Halesus radiatus. NCBI lineage: Eukaryota > Metazoa > Arthropoda > Insecta > Trichoptera > Limnephilidae > Halesus > Halesus radiatus. Next base: position 63,812 of record JAHDVE020008904.1, on the reverse strand, counting down.
AAAATTAGCATTATGGTGGACTTTAAATTAAATTAAAAACGACCAATTTACGTTGGAACAAAAATTTCCTGTACATTATTTAAAATATCGGTCCGAAAAAAGGTTTTTTTTTTAAATGTTTTGTTTTTGTATTTTTATTTACGTAATCATATTTACATAGCAAATATGATATATATATATATATATATATATATATATATATTTATAAAAATACAGTAAACCCGCAAATAAGTTTATTCTAAAATTACGAAAATTTGTTTATAGCATATACTTCATAATTTAAAACAAAAATAAATAAAATACTTCTCATACGTATTTATTAAACCTTTATTTAAAAAAAAACATCATTCCGTTTGGATGTCTATTTTGGCCTCAAATCCAAAAAAAAGTTATGTTTGAAACAGGCAGCGCAGCCGTTCCCTTTAAAAATGTACTTAATATTTTACTTACCACAAAATTTGTCGTTATGTATTTTTTTATGGGGGCCAGTTTTAGATTTTTTAGCAACGATGTGGATGATGTATTACAAACCTCATAAACATACTCGTAGATATTGTGAGGCGGATGGTGTGTGTGAAAATTAATATTTGAGTTGAAATGGTATCCAAACATTGAAATGATTGTTGATGCATCAAAAGCATGCATTTTATTTTGTGTTAATGGGAAATATCCGTTACTTTTAAAATTTAAAAGTGTAGTATGAAATACATACTTTATAAAAATATATTTTCCTACTGTGTAATAAAAAACGAGAAAAGATTTTTTATATGTTTTTCACTCTAGTTTTGTTGGTCCCATAAACGATTATTTATTTTAATAAATTAATAAATATTACTTTGTGTAAACCACTGTTTGAAATATATAAATATATACGTATTATCTAAAACCAGAGCTCCCCTCATCAGAATAAACAATGTACTGTTTATATATTTTTAGTTGTTTATATTTTTATATTGTTTATCCTTGAGAAGAGAGCTTTGCTTCTGAAGCATATAGACGAAATATTAAAAACAGTGGTTTAAACAGAGTAATTCTTAATAATTTATTAATTATGACGCATCAAAGTAAGTATGCGTAGGTATCTTTTAAATAAGTGTTATTTATTTTATTTAACCCTTTCTCACCCAGAGTAATTTTAAAAATACACAAACTTTGAGAATTATTTACAAAGTAAGTACTAACCCTATTCATTTGCGGCTTTCTTTAAATGATTTAGTGATCTTTCCCCGACAACACCATTTTTTTTCGTTGGGTTGAATGCGCTGCGTACACACTTTATATCATAAATCAAAACCTGTGTTCGCTCTTTGTGGAATTCTGTGATTCGACTTCTCTAGTAACGTAAAGCACACAATGTATTTATTGTTATTTCATTTGTTTTATTATTTGTATTGAAAAAATAATGTACATTCTTACATATTACAAACAAATTCTAAACATAAAGTACATATTATATATGTTTTATGGTCCCAAAAGTTCTCGATGTATATGTAAATAAAAAAAGTTTATAAGGTAACAAAAATGTTTCACTTGTCTACATACTAATTAATTATTTACCACAGTCATTTTAAAATGATGTTGAACATTTCCTGAACCATAAGTAAAAAAAATAAATTAAATATACCGAAAATTTGCAAATAATTCCACTACACACAATCCAGCGTCAAATATTTTTCTTATCTAAAGAAACTAAATTGGGTGAGAAAGGGTTAAAAAAAACATTTCGTAAAAGACGATAAGATGCAGCCATATGGATATTTTTAGAAGGCCTGACATCCTTAGAGAATTCTATATCAAGTCTTCCTTCTACATTTGTGGCTTTTTCGCGATAATCTAAATAATAAGACCTTCCGACAAAGGGATTGTGTTCTTTAAATAGCATCAAATTACCCTTTGGTATAAAATCGTGGGGAAAGAAGAACGTGCTTTCAATACACACTTCGTATAGTGAATTGTGTGCCCAACAGAATTGAAACAAGTCTCATTTTACGGGCTTTTCTGCGAAGAATGTATGGCGTATAGTAATTGGCGTAATGGGTAATAGACGGCAATAGAATGGAGAAGAATAGCGTAGGATGGCGGATCGGGCTAGCGGTGCTTTTCTCTAAAGTCTGTGCATTTTATTTGCTCGTGTAATTAATTTAATTGTCATGGGGTTGGGTACCTAATACTCGCTGCTTCACAGTAGACTCACTGAAACCATTCAACGAAAATTCTTTAAGTACATAAATTATAAATTTAATTTAGACTTTGCAAATAATACCAAATCCTTAACTTCATCACAGCTTGTAATTTAAAATTACGAATAATGACCTGGACTCGACAGAGTTCATTTAATAAACATTCGCATAGCGTCAAGACCAACCCGACAAACTGATTTTTTTATTTGCCCGCATGCAGGACCAATCTTAGGATAAATTCTCCAATTCCCCGTATTTGTGCGCAATCTAATAATAATAATAATATTTATTTGAAGCACACATTATTTTACAGAAATATTTAAGAAGGCTTTGACTCTCCAACTAGGAGCAAATCCCGTTTTAGGACAGTCAAATTGATAAGATTAGTTCATATTAATATACATACACATAAAAGAATATAAAACAATCCATAAAGTAAATTAAAGAAAAAAAAAAATTGTGTTTTTTTTAAATTTTTTTTAAGTGTGTTGCATTTTTTAAATTAGTGTAGAATAATAATGAATTACAAATGAGATGTAAAAGTTTAAAATATAAAGTATGAAAGTTTAAAGAATATAAGTTAAAGCTATGATCTAACACACAATTTCACAATATCGACATTCTTCACAATACGCTTTCAAAATGTCAAGCCGAAGTAATGCGTACGACCATAAATTGATGCACGAGTTTCCTGTCCCGATCCTACCTTCCTCTTCCTTTCCCCCTTTCTTCTCATTTTGTTTTTTACTTTATCTTTAGGTTCATAAATAAAAAAACTATACTTAACCACTATTAGCACAAAAAACTTTGTTGGCTTATCCTTTGTTAAACTTCCTTTGTATATACGTTTGTTCTAAAAGCTGTTTGTTTCTTACAAATAAATATTTTATTGCAATTTTCTTAGTTATAAAGGACACATGAGATCTCTGGAAGGACAGATATCTCTATCACTGTATTTTAAAAAGCAGTTTGCAGTGGTTTTCAAATTTAAATTTGGTTAGTACATCTAAAAAGTTTTTCTTAATTAGAACTTCTTGAAATGAAACAAATTAATATATGTTATCTTAATTCATGTTTTGGATAACGTGAAATTTTTAAAAAACGTCGATATATGCTCCATAATTTTTTTTTTTTTTCTTACATGTTTTTAGTTCTTTATGGTTTATAAAATCTCTACCCGTGACAGCCATATCGTAATTTAGTTAAAATTAAGAAGCTAAATAGTGAACACAGGTCTATATCGTTAGAGCTTTCCATATTATGGTACTACTACACGACCGCCCAGCCTTCCAACTCCGAACGCTTGGGCGATCTAGTAGATGTGTAGTTTATGCGAGTTCGTGCAACGTTAGTTTAAGTTAGGAGAGTTGGCCCCTGATCGCTCCGGTGGCGAACTAGTTGTCCCAACCTTTAAACTAGTTCTGCCAACTTGCACGAACCAGTCCTCTATACATCGCCCAATCAGTATGCGCTCGGCAAGCAATCGTGACGGACAATCAATCTTGGTGAATATGAAGAATAAAATGACTGAAACATGATTATTTTTACGAAAAATGACTGAAAGACCACAGTTAGCATCCACCATCTTCGCTACAGGCAATTTTTTTTTGTCATCTATACTTCTACACAATAATTATAAACACTGATAAGATACAGCGCGGAAGCAGCTATCACCTCGACGCCTTTCGTGGTAATGAAAGGTAGAAGTTGGGACGTTGGACGATTGTGTGGTAGCAGCATTAACATTACATTTCTTTGAAAATTAGGTATTTCTCGTTTACACAAGGTTTAACGTAGGTTTACCAAAGGCATCTAAAATGTAACTACAAAAACATATTTTCGCGGTTAATACACCAAACTAATAATTCCCATTTAACAGTGATATGCGCAATACCTTCTCTCCATTGTACTTCACGCAGACTTAAAGATGGTGTTTCCGTTCCTAGATAGTGCTCCACTTTACTTGTAACATTTCTTATCTCGCCTTTCCGCGCACAATGGCCCGCTACAATTCGTGTTGCTTTAATCTGCAACAAACAAACAATAAACCATATTTAAATATACAATTCCACCGGAGTCTAAAATCTCACGGAACCGATTTTCGGAAAGGTCAATGTCTTGTTTTTGCATACTTAAAATTTCGCTTCTAAAAGGAATAAATTTAAATATAAAAAAATAGATATTACAAAGAGTACTCGTGTATTATCCGATATAAATTTGAACTAATAACAAATTATAATACTCATATATTCCAACTATAGCTAACGCCCATTCTAAAATAACATACAGAAGTCTGATCTCATCTGTCTTCGGATATTATTTAAACGTCCAATAGCCCTACGGTAGTGTGCTTTAGGAGTGTTGGTCCGTTTTGCACATGTATCCTATTTATAGAAACTGCAAGACTTTTAATAATACTAATCAGAGTTAATTTCTTTAGCGCCGTTTTGTGAAGGTTCACCTCAAGGTACATTAACTAACCTCACCTAATATAATTGTAAAATAACAATTGCAATTTAAAACTATGACATAAAATATTCATGAGCAGCAGATTCACTTATATGCACAATTTAGAATACTTTATAATAAATTTAGTATAAACTAGGGGTATAAATAATCAAACTAACTAACTAACTAACCATCACGCCGTTTCCCCGCAGGGGTAGGCAGAGAGGACGGACCGCCAAACAACTCGATGTTATATATATATATATATATATATATAATCAAATGTTTAACAAATATTAAAAAAAAGCTAGAAAATCTACACGAAATATCCCAATCCAATATATTACATGGATACGAATTAAAACCACAATTTAAAATATTCACGAGTAGCAGATTCACTTAGATGAACATTTGAGATATTATAAGAAAACAATTTTAGAAAGCGCTCTCACAAGAAAGCGTCCGAATAAGGAAAAATTAGTAAGTGATTATTGTGTTATGATAAAAAATAGCATTTATGAATTTTTTTTAATTAAATTTTTGTTTGTTTAAAACCATTTTATTGACTTTACACATATGTCGACTGATTTCGGTTAATCTTAATCTCACTCGGGACCGTGATCAAATAAAGTAACTTAAAATGCAGAGATATATTAAGATAATGAAAATAAAAGGGGGAAAGAGACAACATATCAGAGTAGTACGGAGCATCAGAGTGGTGTGGTAGAGTGGAAGGTAGAAAGGTGGCTAGAGGGGTAGGGGAAGAGTAGGTGTCAAATAAAAAAAGGGAACAACTTTAAAATCGGACTCTGGGTTAAATCGAATTGTTTATTTAAAATTTGGGTATTATTATTTTTATAATTTCTTCAAATGATTGATAACTTTGTGGCATCATTATTAATTATAAAATTGAAAATACACTTTGTATATACCACTTTACTTAAAATATATAAATATTTCTACATGTTTCGATAGCAATGCTATCATCTTCAGGAATAAATAAATACTATTAATTTATTTATTTATGTATTTATTTATTCCTGAAGATGATAGCATTGCTATCGAAACATGTAGAAATATTTATATATTTTAAGTAAAGTGGTATATACAAAGTGTATTTTCAATTATATAATTATTATTTTTATTTGATTTCGATATTTCTGATGCTTCTAAATTGTTAAGGCGGTAACCTGTTCTATTTTTATGTATCAATTTCACTTCTGTAGTTCTATTAAAAGTATTGTTAGAAATAATTAAGTGCACGTATAAATTTAATGAAGAACTTTTTTCATTTAAGTATACCATAATGTCAAGCGACAAATTCTTCGATAATATAATATTTTTGTTAATCGACTTTTTTTCTACAATAGTTCTATCCAGGCAGTTGTTTTTTCTAACCTATCAGCACCATCCACTCCTCTCTTCGAAGCATAATTTGTGTTTTTCACACAAGTTTTCCACATGACACTCAAACATTTGGTCTTTTTATATGGCGTTCGTCAAAACTCGTTACGTTTTGAAAAAGCATCCTCATGAACCTCTTTTAGTCCTTGGTTTTTAAAGCATGGATGTAGTTCATAATGCAATCATAATATCGAAAGCTACATTATTTAATTTAACCACAAAGTCTCCTTATTTTGAGTTTTATTTAGAAAAAAAATCCATCTAGCAAAAATTTTTACAGCTTTGTTTTTTTTTTACATAGCTCCACACTATAATCTCCCTCAAGGCCTAGATAATCTTTGGGGATGCTGTGCGGAGAATCTTTTAGAGGATAGGAAGGAGTGATCCTGGGTTTTGAGGAGACCCATGTTGTAGGAGGGGGGAAATACAGAGGCCGGCATATCATTTTCATTAAAATACCAGTAAAACAAGGACAGCATTCCCACCTGACGTCTGTGCTCAAATTTTGCAATCCGTTTGTTAAAATTGGCGAATCTATCAAACGGACAAGGGAGTCAAGGGTTTTTTTTTTCAAATTTTTTGGAGCTCCCGTCCAGAGGTGGCTGCCAAATTCTACAGTGGGGCGCACTTGCAATTTGTACAGGGTCAGCAGTTGTATACTATTAAAGTATCTGCAGGCTCTGTTTGAGAGGCTAACTTTACTCTAGCTTCGAAGGAGCCCCCACACATAAGCTGGTCACTTAAGGTTACACCAAGCATATCAATGGAGGGGCTTGTTGGGAAGATTGCTTCCATTAAAGCAGACTAGATTGTCATTTCGATTCATTTTAAAAATAGGTTCCTATTTAAAATAGATTCTAATCTTATTACATTTTTGCAATAGAAAAAAAAATTCAAAATATAAACAATAAATCCATCTGGCAATCAAAGAGCATCTGCTTCAAGGTTAAGTACCAAGTACTCACTCTGTACTTTATCACTTCTAGACGCCAACATGTTCTGTGGCCTATCTTAAATTACGCATCTCATTAACCCGAGAGTAGCATTTTGAACAATGTAGTCAGCTTGAACCATGGCCTTGGAGGCGGTGGATATAATTAACATGGACTGGGATTTGAGCTCCGACCCGAGGCCTTAAGTCTTAAGATAGACATTTACTACATTACCAACATGCCACTTAATTAAGAGCGCGTACTAGCCATATCACTTGTGCTTAATTCATGTCGTTTGTGAGGAATTTTAATTAAGCTGGAAATAATATAATACCTTACCATATACGTGTCTGCAATTTAACAACAATTTAATTGTGAAAAAAGTATTGTTCAAACAATTTAACGATTTTATTTGTATGATACTACCTAGAGACTACTTTAGAATAGGCAAAAGATGTCATAAAATGTGGGTTTATGGACCCGGTGGATTTTATATAAGCCTAGACACGAAGTCTGCATTAAGTTCATAATATATATACATATATATATATATTTTTTTTTATTGTATAATATTAATTACATACAATGGTAACTCGTATCCGCTAAGCCACTGCAAGTAGCTTGTCAGCAGAAGTTTAGTTTAACAATATTATATAATACAAACAATAAACAACAATCACCATACAAACAATAAATAACAATCATACAAATGTAGCGCAAAATTAGAACAATATAAGTGCATGCATGTTGTGATCAATGTACACAAGTTAGAAAGAATATTTAAAAAATAAATAGAGTCCAATTACATAATTTCGATTTAAATAATATTATAAGATTATCAAAATATCACCAAATATAAGTTGAGAAATAAAAAAAATAAAAATAAAAACAGTGGAACAGTTTTGCTACAGTCAGGATAGACTTAATATAATAGTAACACTTCAATAATTTTAAAAATACCCGCAGCTATCGAGGATATATACAATCAAGGAGACCATCATATTTGTTCAATAGACAATGTAAGAATATGAAAAAGAATCGTTTAACTCTGTATTGTTTTCTCGTAAAATCGCTACAGATGCACATATTGTGTATTTAAAAGAGCAGTATGGAAAGACTACATGTACAGTAATAATAATACTTGGACGATTTATATAGCGCCGTTTTTGTGAAAAATCACCTCAAGGGCGCTGTACACTTCTTGCAATAACGCCTTCCGCATAAAGTTTGGCCTCCGCAGATATTGCAGCGCTTCCAATATGTTCACGGAGGTGTGGATTTCCGGTTTTGCAGCCTTTATAAGATCTTCTCATCCTTACTTTATTTTAATACTAGCTGAAGTACCCGGTGTTGCCCGGGGTCAAGTACGATTTTTAGTAAAATTTTGATGGCGTATTAACCCTACCCACTAATTTCCCTCTTATTTTGAACGTCAAGTGGGACATTCTTTGTTATATAATAGATAGAAGATAGAAGAAGATGTCAGTGCAATTCATAAATTCAGATGCCAAATTGTGAGAAATTATTTTTAAAATCACGTTTTTTGTTAGACAGCTTTATTTTACTAAATATTTTTTTAAATCGAAAAATAAGGTTTGAGCAGTAGATACTACAAAAATCACATACATTTAAAAAAAATTAACCGCCAACCGAACTCACAGGAACGTGCTTTAAGAAAGAGTAAAATAAAAAGGGAATAAAAAATAGGCATTTTTTGCGATTTACAAGGGAAAAAGATTTTTTTAACATTTTGGTACAGGTCATCTATCGAAACATTTTCATAATTTATTACACTCGTTTAAATATATAAAAAAAAACATATGTTTTATGTTTGTCTATACATAATAACACAATATAAGCAAATACAAGTAAATAATAATTCATAGAAATTTATTGTTTTTCAACCATCTGTTGAACGTTTGTCAAAACCTGATATTTAAACGCGTTCACATGGAAACGTAAACGCCGCGCAAAGCCTCCAGAGGGCTTTAAATGTTTTATTTTTTATCTTTTCATATAGATGGTGCTAATAGCGTCTAAAAGATGATGAGTAATTTTAGTAATGTTTTTCGCTTTATAGAAAGGTCAAAGATGAAGTAGTGCGGACGCAGAATGGCAGAAATGTAAAAAGTGAGAGCGCAAAATACTGTCAAAAAGACGTCCAGTTCGTCGCCCCATGCACAGCTGGAGATTACAGCTCCAGAAGCTGCACGAAGAGAGGCCGGGCCTGCAATGGACCGAGGTTTCGAAGCAGTACATGACAGGAGTGCCTGAAGGTGACTTGTCGAAGCGATGGGTTCTTAAAATAATTAGTTATACTTTTAAAAAAATGCGCTAAAATAGAGTACCTATATCTGCAACACGTTACAATGTGGAAGATACGAAACGTTCATTGCAAACATTACTTTGACTATAGCTAAACGGGTACATTTTTCACAATTTGTTCGTCTCCTCCACAAGCCTTCTGGCGCGTATCTCTAGACATCAGCTTCCCTCGTTTGTTTTTAAAACAATAAGGTAAAACATAGATAATGTAAGCAAGGATTTTTCTCCTTTTAAAACAAACAAACTTCACTTAACTTCTCTGTGGAATTAGTGTGTGTTTTTTTCTGTCGTTTTGTAAACATCTCCAGTTCTATTGTAAAACATGTTTGTGTTTTGTTCTGTGAAAAATTTCTTCTCCCCTTTGCACAATGCTTTTAAAATAACTGGTACCGCTAGTGTGGGGGATCGTTGATGGTTTTAACCGTTTATTTTGGTATCCAATTACTACTTACCCACGTAGCTAACATTTATACAAACCTGTTATCTGTTTCATCGTATTTTTTTACGTACGTGTACGTATTTGATTCGTGATCTTCCAGCAGCTGAGTACTAATTATTTTAATTCCAGACTACTTATGTTGTCAAAATATAAATGCAGTTTCAATGTAAGACAAAGGCATAAGGATTGAATTCCGAAAGTGGAATTAAATTTATTTATCATGTTGGTAGGTTTAAACCGGCTTATCGCGATATAGTATAAAATTTTTTATGAAGGACAGAGAGAAATTAAACAGAAAAGTTAACTTTTTGAATGACGCGTCTGAGCGTCACATATATTTTTTGAAAATAACGACTAAAACACTTATTGTATTGAATATTTTTTTAATGTTTGAATGTGGTAGCTAAAATAAATATTGTACCGAATGCCTTCAAAGCTCTGAGGACCGTTTGAAATTGAGTGTAGCCTATATTAAATGTAGAAGCTTTCCCGAGTCTCGATGGTAAATTTCCTCAAATGATCCTTAAGGGTTGAATTCACGCCTGGACCAGCAACCCTCGTCATCTACTTTATGGTAACATATGTGAGCCTATTTAAGGAAGACAACTTTCTGGTATCCTGTTCAATAAAGAGACGGTATATTCAAATATCTTCTACCCCTCATGTTGCGGTGTGTTTTCTCTATAAAAGACTAAATAATAACTAGATCATAATTTAACCACACAAACATGGTATCCGCATTCAACTGGGAAGATAATTATCCCATAGACTGCGATCAACTTTATTATTGTATTTAATTTCAATACATATTTTTTCTATAATTTCTTCAAATGCTTGGTAACTTTGTGGCATCATTATTAATTATATAAATTGAAAATACACTCTGTATATACCACTTTACTTAAAATATATAAATATTTCTACATGTTTCGATAGCAATGCTATCATCTTCAGGAATAAAAAAAAATAATAAAAAAAAAAAAAAAAACAAAAAACAATTTTTTATTTTTTTTTTATTCCTGAAGATGATAGCATTGCTATCGAAACATGTAGAAATATTTATATATTTTAAGTAAAGTGGTATATACAAAGTGTATTTTCAATTTACATATTTTTTCATTTATTTGATAAGTTTTTACAAAGCAAATAAGACAATTAGTAGTGTTTTTCTTAGTCCTCCTCACTAGGGGTTCCTGTAATGAGGCGGACTAACTAATTAACTAACCATCACGCCCTTTCCCCGCAGGGGTAGGCAGAGAGGACGGACCGCCAAACAACTCGATCTTGGCATACACTTCTTGCTTCATTCACATTCATAAAACGCCTCATACATTCTCTTACATTCTCTTCATTCTCTTCTGTTATTACATTCTCTTACATTACATTACGTTACATTCTCTTCTGTTATTCAGAGTGCGGACTAGGTTTATTAAAAAACTAATTGTTTTTAAGCTCATACGAAGTTCTTTTCAGGATGCTGTATAACTCCTCTCCTTTTATTTCTTTGAGCCAGGTTTTGATTTGATTTTTGAAATCAATTGCCTTTTCTGTTTTTTTTTTCTTATGGCCGGTGATAGTGAATTATATGGCTTAGTGGAGAGATATTTATAATTCCTTTGTCCAAAAGCAGGTATAAATTTAGGAATATTCATAATGAATAAAATAAATTCTTGGTATTTTGGTTCGCCCTTGTGTGGTGAAAATTAAGTGTTTTCTGTTTTTTTTTGAACTTTAGAAATGTTTGATTAAAACGTTTTTAGTATAGATATTTTGGATGTTATTTTGACGCTCCAACGTGCATTAACTGCCTACCATTACATTCCCCTTCTTACATACTTCAATATTTTTTTAAAATATTATTAATCTCAGAAATATATGTATTTTCATGGTTCGTGATTTAAAATACGTTTTAACATAAATAAAGTGCTAGTTTTTGCTGGCGGCAGGCAATAATTCCGTTGAGTCCCTTCTTCTCATATGCTTGCGCTCCTGGTGTTCTTTGGCTGAGATTGTGTACATTCTTTATCATTATTTCCAGAAAAACATGCTCGATAAAAACACATCTCAATGTTATACCGCAAGGATCTGTAAGTTGTAAAAACAGGGAATCTATATCACCACCGGCTGGGCAGCGTTGTTAGAGGGGTACACTATCAATGTTTACACGAGCCGACTGCCCCTGTAAGTATTCTAAACCACGGTATTTAAAAAAATATGTTTTACTTTCACTCCACGCAGGAGGTCCCGAGAGAAAAAATCCCTCAGAGTCTATGTCATCTTTGAGGATGCTGTGTGAAGTGTAGCATTGGGGATTCAATGGAAAGATCGGAAATAATAAACAGTAGTATTTTGAAACATTTATTGACCAAAAATATATACATTTTTTAGTAATTAGGTAAATTTCACATTTCAATTAAACAAAAAAAATCCATTACTCTGCCCATTAGCAAGAAATCTATAGAGGCATTATCTACAAAAATCGTAAAAACTTCAATGCACTTTTATTAAAATTATATACAAGGATACTTTCAAAAATAAAGGATAAAAAAGTATTGCATCACCGACCAAATAAATCCCTTAGAAATTAATCTACTCCACTACAGAAAATAAACAATAATTATCTATCATTATTTACTTTGTAAAAATATTAATTTAATAATAATCACAACTTTCTTACGGACGGACAGACTTTTTACCTTGATTTTCATACAAATTTTGTTTTAAAAAATTTTCTTCTAAAGGTATGCCTTTATATAATTGAATAAGAAAAAAAAATAATATTTTAAAGTGATGAAAGGATTATTTGTACTTTAAATTTGTTTCATTTTTCACAATGCTCCAAACGAGATTTTAAATATTTTTAATTTATTTATGGCCAAATTAGTATAAAGTGCCATCTGTGATTATTTGTTGCAAGCTGCTGGTACTATAAGGCTGCGCTCACACTGAACCGGCACGCCGGATGCCGATGGAACACCGCCTAGCAGTTGCAGTCACAGGTGCAGCGTTTGACGCGCTTCTCGCGGTGCAGCGGATTGGGGGAGTTGACGGAGCGGGCGGACCTGACGGAGCGGGGCTGGACATCTGGAATCATCAAAATACTTATATGAGAAATACAGCAAATTAAGGTGGGATCGGTGAGATTGTGATCTACGCAAATAACTTGACAGCGGGGAAGGAAAATACACGTATAATATTTCCGTATTGTTATATCTTTTTAATTATACAATAAAGTTTTATAAATGCTTGACATCATTCTTCGAAATGCAAGAGACTTCAGGAATATTTCAGTCACCTCAGAACAGGTCTCACCTAGTAAGGTAGGTAATGTAAGCCGTGCAATAATATGATTATGTAACATATTGTACTTATATTTAAACATGTCGTATTGTATGAAACTGTACCACGTTTTTTTTTAAATAAACGTCGATTTATCGACACGGAAACTGAAACTGAAACAAAAATTTCAACAATAAAATTATTATACTCTTCCCTGATTCGAAATCAAGTCGAATATAATTCTTCTCTCACTATAAAATCCATTCCTATCATATTGAAAAAGTGTAACATAAATTTCTAAAATATTAACTATAAACTAGGACTACCTGTTGAAACTATAAATTGCAATTAAATAATGAAATAATTAAAATGATTAATAAAACTCGCAGATAGAAAACACGTTTCTTACTTAACATTATTTTGTTTTAATTGTTAATGGTATTATAGACAGCCTTGATTTACTTAGATTAATTAACTTTAATATTCCAACTTGAACTGATCGATTAAAATTTTTATTTAATTGTAAAAATAATTTTATGGAGAAGGTACTAGTTTTTCTGGTATATATAGTTAGTAGATACGTTAGTAGATAAGAGCGTGTGTGCCCTCTCTTATCGGGTATCAGACAATTTACAGCCCATAGTAATGAGAACAACTCTGCGGAACTGTGTTGGTATCTACTTTTAAAAGTGTAAATGAAAACTTACAGTGGGGCCTCTCGGGGTCCTGCACCACGGGCCCGGACTCCTGCTCCTTGGCCTCCTGGATCATCATGGAGACGGGGATGTTGACAGGGAGGGCTCGAGCCATTGCTTGACGTTCCATCATGGAGTTTCTGGCCTCGCGGGACTCATCAGCCTGCAAAGATAAATAAATCTATTATTAGTTTATATTTATAATACACAGATTTTTTTCCACTTGAAGTGTAAAGATTGAGCTATTTTAAATGAATGCACTGAAAGATTTGTAAATACTGAAAACTCGTGAATAAAACAAATCATGTTGATAAAATACTCTGTGTCTCTATTTCTAATGTATTATGTATCACTGAGTGAGTTTACGTTATGTGTATTCTTTGTCTGATTATTTGTAATTTGTGAATATTAATTGGCTTTTTATTACTGGATTGTAAAAACTCAGTATAAATAAATAAATAAATAAAATTGGGCAGGTTAATAGTTGGTTTGAGATGGAATCTCTTCTTGTCACATATTGTTTTAGCACAATTAATAATTCTTGTGATTGCATTTGATGGTTCCCCATTGTAAAAAAATACATATATTTGTGACGTTAACCCCCAAAGTAGATAATACATACCAGGAATGCCTTCCACCTATATTTGATTGTTTTTTATTAATTTAAGACATTTTACAAAAAAACGTAATGCGAAAAAAAGTCCCGAAAAACTACTTTTTTGTAGATTGTCTAACGGGAGCTAGTTATTCAAAAATGTATCCTAAATTTATAGTTAAGGTTACAAAATACACATTAAATAAAAAAATAAAAACATATGTAACAAACTTAAAGCAAAAATATTTCTGAAGAATCTCACTCAAAAATATTTCTACAAATTATTTTTAAAAATTAAAAAAAAAAAAAAAAAACATGAACGACAACAATAAATCGTACATAAAATAGTATTCCCCAATTATCTAATACAAATAGTTTCTTTCAGCTAGCCAAGTTTTCATCATATTTATTAACTGTTTAGTTTTAATACATTTTTTATATTTCAGCGTGTAACATATCTATTCAACATAGGAATCATGTGATCTAAAGTTATTTGTCCACATTTTTTTAGGGTTATATCGTTATTAATGTACTGAAATATATTTTTTTACCGGAGATTTGATCTTAATGAAAGAATTTTGAGACTCTGATAAAAGTATGGAATACTATGCCCTTGTTCGTGTGAACTTTTATGAGCTAATGATTTAACCAATGAATGGAAACCGATGTATTTAGCCACTGACTTAGTAAATTTTGGTTCCCTGAGAGAGCCAATGAAAATACCGCGATCTCTGTCTTCCACTGCCTGCATTGTATATTGCCATTCCATTTGATAGGAATGAAACGATGTTAAAAATTTTTTTATCTAAAATCGCCAACTTATCTGAAAATTTAAAAGCATTAAGTGCCAAAAGTGTTTTATTGTAGAATATTTTTGAATTAGCGCCATCGGAGAGAGCCTACCACGTTTAGTTGAGTAAACCTTGCTTTTGTTGGTGTAATGACATTGACCCCACTGAGTTAGAAACATTTCTTTTTCGACTTTTTTTTTGTTGCATTTTGGCAATGCATTCCATTAATAATATTAACAGCAAATCATAACCGATTGATTGATGGAGCCCGCATGGAATGAGCAAAGGTCAGGCCGACCGTAAACTTCTCACATCTCCGATTGAAATAATAATAATAAACCGTCAATCTAATATTAGACTTGAAATCGAGGTTAGGTTAGGTACCGTCGATTCGACGAATGTCAACGGACTATTTTATATACCGGGATCTGAGAAAAATCAAACTTATTGTGTAATATTTATTATACATACATGTAAATATTTTCCGTTTCATAAAAAAATCACTTCACACCTATCTTTTTTCCAAAATCGAAATTAAAAAAAATCAAGGCTTAGCATTTATCAGAAATTTAAATCAAATCAGAAATAGGACCTTTCCTGACCATCCTACGGATGTTTTAAAAAATATTTTAAAATTTAAAAATATTCTCCAAAAACTCTCACGTACAAATAAAAGAAAAACGGTATTCACTTTGTGGCGTCATTATTTATAAATAAATTAAAAATTACTTTATATTCACCACTTTATTGATATATACATATCAACATGTTTCGAAAGCGATACTTTCCTCATCGTGAATATGTAGAATATTAAAAAATAATAATGTCAAGTATAGTCAAATGATTAACACAGAATACAATAACTTAAGAATTGACAAATTATAAACATAAATAAAAATTGCTTATTGCAGGTAAGTATTTAATCAAACATTCTTATGAAACATTGAATAACAAATGTATATTAGATATTAAAAAAATATATATATATTTTTATTATTAATATGAAAATAAATTCAAGAGACAGCTATCGAAATTTTTTTTTATTTAATACCATTTTTCGGTTTACAATTAGACATAATTGAAATTTTAGAAATCATACAAAGCGTTAATAGTGAATTAAATATAATGAATATTAATATTTCTTTATTTTTTTTAAATTTTTGAGCATTAAGTAAATGGTTTAAAACATTATATTAATTTTATTGCGTAATAATATTATCACATTATTTCGAATTAATACATGTTCTCTCTCCCCCTTAATGCGACTTCTGTCTGCTCTGTTTTAGAGAGACATCAGAAAGCGAAACAGCTATCACGACAAATAATACAGCACAGACAAGTAAAAAAAGTTAACATTTTTACCAATAAAAAGTATAAACGTTTCTGGCCACCGTGTTTTATAAGAACTCAGTATAAAGTTGACCTTCAGTATCACGTTACGTACATACTCGTAAAACGTACGGAATCTTAACTGCAGGTTGTCAAAACTACATAACTTTAAGGTCAATATTTAACTTACATATTTAAATAGCTGTATTGGTTCAATGATAAATTACTGTCGGAAGTAACCTATATTTTTATTGAGGTGTATGCACGTGTTTGTTTTTTATTATTATTTGATAGAAGCGCCTTGTTGTGTTGAATTTGTGACATTTGGTAATAAATTATAGAAGTTTATCTTTTAAAATTTGAAATATTAAAGAAGGTCAAATATAGAAACAATTGTTCTAAATCAATAAGATATCAATCATATTATAAATATTGAGTGAATGTTAACCGATCATTGGAAAAGAACATATTAGATGAACCTAACTCTAGTAAATAATCAATTGTATAGAATATGTTTATTTATTTATTATATTATATAGATACAATAGATAGCCTTCACGAAATACAACAACAAAATATTTCATTTGTCTAACGAACAAATACAGGAATAACATAGTGTAAGTACCATTCCAAGTACGAGTAGTTAGCTACAGAGGCGAATATTTAAAACATACCTCACATTCACTGATACTTATAATCTAGACACACGTATTAATAATTGTTGAGGATGTTTGCAATAAGCGTCTGTTTGTATTTGTATGCCGAGCAGTTGAACGTATCTACTATGTCTGAAAAAGTATTACCTTCTACATGAAGTCTAGGTATAAGAGAATTTTTGAATGACTCGGTCCGGAAATTATAGTAATAGTTGGAATAATGTAATTAAGCTGATTATATCAGGGCTGTCTATAAAACCACGAATTAATATAATAAATATGCCATATATAACCGCTTTCAAATTTTAGAGGTCTTGGAATAAAATTTCTCATGAAATCTCTCAAACTCCCGTGATATTTGCTATGCTTTTAGTAAGCAACGTCATTAGCAAAAAGAATTAGGGTGAGTTGAAATATCCATTTATGTAACAAAAAAATAAGACAAGATGCCATAATGTACAAAACATGTTCCTTTTTTTTTTAATTATTCTATTAAAATGAGTTTTGAAATTCTGGCGAAACGAAGTGTGCAATGAATTAGAAAATCTTATTTCAGAACTAGTCTCTGGTAAGCAGTAGAACTTTTTAAAATTTCAATTCAATTTTCGAATAATTTATATAAGCTTATAAATCTCATTATAAAATAATTATATTTTTAACCATTAAAGATAATACTAACAACTCAAAATGAAACATGAAACCGAAAAGACAAAGAAAAGAAGAAATATATTGGTAGCAACTGGGACTCGAACTCAGGACCTCGTGGAAAAATTGAAGATGATATTAACAGTTCTTAGAAATTATTGTTGTTAATATTATCTTTAATGATTAAAACTATTTTATTTCCAAATTTCGATGTTCATCGTATAATTTTTTTTGTTACCTATTGAAAATTTATCTAACAAATTAGAAACTATCAAGTAGGTAGGCATATAATTTTTTTTTCATTCAAATTATTAAACTCGTTATGTTTAAGGTAATTCATTAATTTGTCCAGGTATTTTAACTCTGCATCACGGCGCTATAATAAATAGCCGACTACTTTTATAAATTTGTCGTGGGCCACTTTCGGCCAACTTTGGCCACTTTCGGCCAACTTTGGCCACTTTCGGCCAACTTTGGCCGCATTCTCCAAAACAAGAAGATACCCGACGCCTTTGGTTTATATCCTCTAAACGTAAAAACCGTCGCCTGTCGAATAAATAGTCTATGAAAAATTACGATGACCGTGAAACCTTAAAGCTGTAACGAAAAGGCCTTCGATATACATGATAAAAAAAACAGCGGTCAAACATGCTAATATAAAGTAACCTTTAGGTTCTTTCAGAATACAATCCGTGTACTTTACTGACTCCTAATCCCAGTGGAATCCATTTCCGACTACGTATTACCTGTATGTGATCTATAGATTTTATCTTCGACCGTGAAAAGCAGGTTTTTAATTGTTTTTTGCATTAAGTTAACCGGAATTGTAAGGAATTAAAGCAGACAACTCGTCTGCATTTGGACAGAGTCGTTTTATTTATGTCTTCGAGGGCCCGAAAGCTACGAAATATTTTTAAATTTTTTATTGTAATTATTGTTTTTTTTCTGTATCACCTAAATGCTAACTGGTAGTTTGATCCTCCATAGCTTATTTGCGGTTTTCTCTTCCTTGTTATTCAATACCCTTAGTATTCATAAAAAAAATATGTAAAAATGTCACATAATATTCTCTGTTGTCATTTGTACCAACTTTATATTTTCATTATTTACATCCTTAGCTTCCAAATTGTTATAGCATAATAGGTAAAATGTTCATCTAAGGGAGTCCGCTAGTGGTGATTATTTTAAATTGTTGTTTTAATTTGCGTGTATGTAAAAAATACGTAATTTTTTAACTGTATTAGGTTAGGTTAGGTTAGGTTATACTATGTAGTATATCCGGTATTTTACAATTATATTAGGTTAGGCAGTTAGTGTAAAGCGCACTTGAGGTGTACCTCAACAAAACTGTCGTATACAAATTAACTCTTATTATTATCATCATCATCATCATCATCATCATCATCATCATCATCATCATCATCATCATTATTATTATTATTATTAATATTATTATTATTATTATTATATATATATTTTTATTTTATTATTATTATTATTTTATTATTATTATTATTATTATTGTTATTATAATTATTATAATTCGTAGAATAGACGTAATATAAGAATAGGAAGTAATATTTGTACAGCGTCCCTGAGGTGATTTCTCACAAAAGCGGCGCTATAGAAATGGTCCAATTATTATTATTATTACTATTATTATTACTATTATTATTATTTTAATTTTTTTTTTTTATTTATAATTATTATTATTAGTCAACCTCTCAGACAGTCTCGTAGCGTCCACCACATCTGTCTGTCTACCTGTCCACCCTGTAAACTGTAAAACTGCCTGAAAAATAGATAAGAAGAAAGGTGAAGCTTATAACACCAAAATATTTAACAAAAGTTAGATTTTGTTGTTGTTTTAAAACTAGTTTTACTACGGGTTTTCATCGGAGATTTGTTTTACCGCGTATTCAAAGCGAATCTTAACACGGTCGAAATGATCTACAGATTGCGTCATTTATAAAATTAATTTAGTTTATTAATTCTATTTCTTGTTAGAATTTGAAGTCTTATAAACTTTAAAAATAAAGAAATCCGTTAAAATTGGTAGTAATAGTCTTAATAATCAGCGTAATTTGTCCCAGAGTTCTATACTAGATTTCCAAAATTTCCCCCTTCCTCTTAATACCTCCCTCCCGTGACGTTATTTCTCTTTCTCTTTTCATGTGTTTTTTTTTACAGTAACTTCGCACAGTATGCTATGTGGATGATCTTTTAGGTAATACCAAGGAGGGAGTAAACACAGAGGCCGGCAAATCATTCCACAGCCGAACTGTTGAACACAAGAACGAGTCGTAGAAGCGACCCGTTCTCATGTGACTCATGTATTTTATATGTAAGTTTATCTCTGTCTCACTATTTCAGTGTTTCATTTTATATGTTGTCTCCCTCTTATTCTATTTTGTATTACGACCCACCTATAAACATGCTAACTCTGTGTATTTATGTTTAATTTTTAAATTTATCCTGACGAAGCTTGGGAAAAACGAAACCGGTTGTATATAATACATTTGTGGTTCAAAACAAAGTGATTGTTTTATTTAATTAAAAACCTTTTTGTGTATTCAATAATTTGAATAATATTCTGCTTATCTTATTTTTGTCGGTTCCACGGATATCTCAAAGCTAGCTGACCTTAAAATCAAGTCAAAATAGGGTGTGCAAGGATCTTAACGCCAGAGCTCCCCGTCCAAGATTGTTTTCTGTTTCAAAAAATAGATTACTGCTTTAAAATGAAGACTCATATTGGTTTGTCGTATAATAGTCGTGGTTATTGCTCTTTCACTTCAATTGAACTTCTCGGTGTTCATTTGCCAGATCCGATTTCGCTTTGTAAACGAACACCGCGAAGGAAATTTAACATATTGTCGTCTCGTTTTTAAAAAAAACCTGTAATTTAACCATCCTCTGAAAATGATTTCATTCAGTCGCACAAAATAATGAATAATTACATCTACCAGTTTGCCTGAGTTTCGTAACAGATTCGAGTGATAAAAAATAATCGGTTCTCATACAAACTCGGCCTATATTCGCGGTCAATTCTCGGAACGCCAGCAATTGACTCGAGGCTTATATAACTGTAGAGACTGAGATGGTGAGACCAATGGGTGCATTTTTATTCCATGACAAAAAACAAGATATTTGAATGCAGTCTCCGGATTACAAATCGTCTGAAAAAAAAATTGTCGGTATATACTGGCTGCGCCAACTGAGTTTGTGTGGTGACGAATCAAAGGCGTATGTTGGTAGATTCGGTACAATATCACTGTCGCAATGGTTCAAGTTATGAAACTGAAGTATGAAGAAGAACGAGACAACCATTCCTTCAATTATACCTATACTTCCATAAGTCATGCTGCCTCTTTCATACTCGATTGTATCCTTCATACACATGGATATACATTCACCACAGGTAGGTATTTTATCGCTTGTCATGATTTGAAAAGATTCTATACATAAGTTGATAATTTTCTAAACTTTTTGATTCTAGTCGTTCCGTATCGGGAACCAAGTGACGGTCCTCACAATACCCGTTCTATCTCGCTTTCTCTTAAGGTCAGACTTAGTGTTTTAGAAAGAGAGAACTCCAGCATCGTATTCTGATAGTAGATCGAAAATTTAATACATGAGTTCCAATAAGGAACTCCAGTGAAAAACATAATGGCTTCAAAAATATATATTCATACAGATCAGCAAACGCCGATTGTGAATATACGGGTATAAGTATTATTATATATAATTATTAAATATACGCAGAATTTATAAATCGTTTTTTAAAGTTAATAAAAAATCATTTCATCAAAACACCTTGTTATGTTGGTGCCATTGCATTTGAAACATCTGACGTCACGTGCGCATTCTGTTTTTAGATTAGTATGAATGTATTAATTGATAAACTAAAGTTCTTAAAAACTTAAGACAAGATTTTTGTGCATAGCGCAAAGGGTAACAATTATTATTTTTATAAACAATAATTATTAATCTAAAACACTCATCCAAATTGAAAAACCTTCCGAGCAAAGATAAATGTCGCCGGCAGGACTCGAACCCGCAGTAATTAAAAACAGTAATTATTGAATGAAACACTAGTATATATTGATTAACTTGGCGGGTTTGCGATAAGCCGACGTAGCTCAACGGTAGAGCATCTAACCGGACATTAGAAGGGTGCGGGTTCATGTCCTGCCGGCGACATTTATCTTTGCTCGGAAGGTTTTTTCAATTTGGATGAGTGTTTTAGATTAATAATTATTGTTTATAAAAATAATAGTATGAATGTTTTTATTCTTCACTTTACTTTTGTATTTTTAATATGCATTTTTTTAGTTTTGGCGAAATTTAAACTTAATTTGGTTGACTAAGCTCTATAAATGTTGTTCAATATAAAAATATATTATTACTGAAATAAATTATAGTATTCATGAACAAACGATACGTATATTATGATAATATTAATGCTCAATACTCGTATTATTCTTTGAGTTACTTTCTAAAAAAGGTAGATAATATTATTAGTTATATTTATTTATGGTTTACTATGTATAGAACATAAAATTATGTACGGTAAAGCTCATAACCTCATTCACATTTGACATTCCAACCTTAAGACGGATCAAAATCTTGGAGCGATTTGGAGCGTTTTGGCGGCCTTTGAAAAATTGATATTTTGAAAATTATTAAAACTTTAGAAAAAAAACGAAATATACTGTTATTTAAGTTTGAACGTCATTATTAATAAATAAAAGATTTAAAAAATGGACTGGAGTTCCTTATTCTGAAAACGTCACCCGAATGAACAACGAAATAAAACACATCAGTGGACTTGACTAGTTCTTCCATCATATAATGTGACGGCGCACATAATGGGGGACGAGAGGGAAATTACTCCATCGACCTCGAACCACGGTCTCTCAGACCTCGGAGCGGGTTCCCTCGGGGGTCCAGAGGACCACGCGGCAGCCTCTCTGACACCACACACCGCAAGACATGTACAAAGGGCAGAATTAAACGCAGACAAGATTCAAGGTGCAATCAATTGAGATTATTTTTACAAAAAGTGCAACGAAGTCAACGGGGACTATGTAGAAAAATAACTGAAAGCCTAAGTTTTCCAGTGATGTATTGCTCGTTGTAAACAAAATAGTTTTCATATTGAAAAAAAATAGGGAAACTTATTTTACGGACCACTCTTAAATCTCTTCTCTGTAACCCTTAGATCACTACGAAATTGGGTGTGACATAATAAGGAACTCCAGTGAAAAATATAATGACTTTAAAAATATATAATCATTGAAGAAGATAATATTAACACATCCCAAATGAACCACGAAACAGAAAATAAAAAGATTTCAGTCGCATCTCGGATTGAAATATTTTTATTTTATTTTATTTTGGGATGTGTTAATATTATCTTCTAAGATGATTAAATATTACAATGAGGTTCACAAACTTCAATAAGTTTAAAAAAAATAAATTAAATATATAGATATTCACATATATCAGTAAACGCCGATTCTGAATATATAACTTCACTAATATATAACAACAGTTCGAAAATGGCCACAAACGCCGAAACAGCTGTCACAATAATAAAAAACTAAAAATGCTTGAACAACTTAATAAAAACATTATTAAATTTGATTTACATAAAATTTAAAAAAAATTCAATGGAGTTCTACGAATAAAACACAAAAACCATTAACATATAATTATACATAGAATTTATAATTCGTTATTTAAAAGTGATTAAAAAATCAGCCATTAAAATACCGTCTTATGTTGGTACCATTGCATTTGGAACATCTGACGTCACGTGAGCATTCTGCTCTTGGATTAGTGTGAAAATTTTTATTTTTCGATTTTGTTTTGTATTTTAAATATGTATATGTTTGATTTTGGCAAAATTTTAACATACATTTTTTGGGTGACTTTAAGCTCTATAATTGTTGTTCAATATGAACAGTTATTATTTATGAAAGAAATTGGAGTATTCATGATTAAACCAATTGTCAAAACGGTTATTATGAAAATGTTAATGGTTAATACTATTATTATTCTTTGAGTTAAAGTTTCTAAAGAGGTACATAATTTTATTACTTATGTTGAGTTATGGTTTACCATGAATAGAATATACAATTATTGTATGGTAAAACTCATTCTTGTTTTGACATTTGACATTCTAACCTCAAAACCGATCAAAACCGACCGGCCGTAGATTTTGGAGCGTTTTGGCGGCCTTTGAAAAACTGAAAATTTTAAAATTATTTTCTTCATGAAAACTAACTTGAAAAAAAACGAATTCTGCTGGAATTTAAGTTTGAACGTAATTATTGATTAGTTTAGTTCGTTATTCCACTAACTCCTAACTGTTTCTGTGGGTTTTCAGTGTTTTATGTTAACCCTGTAATGTAAAAAAAAAACAGTTTCTCTGTGGTTTCCAGTGTTTCATGTTAACCTTGTATTGGACGATCTCTGTAAAGGTTTTCAATCATTCGAGCAATAACACAACATGTAGTGTTTTGTCGGCATACCGTAGTGAGAAAAAAATACACATACATCGTAATGCACATTTCAAGGATTTTAATTCATTGACCCACGAGTATATTCGTAACCACCATCATTCATACTTATGTTGCTATATGATAATGTCCAACATACTTATGTTGTTGTATGATAATGTCCAACATACTTATGTTGCTGTACGATAATGTCCAACATACTTATGTTGCTGTACGATAATGTCCAACATACTTATGTTGCTCTACGATAATGTCCAACATACTTATGTTGCTGTACAATAATGTCCAACATACTTATGATGCTGTATGATAATGTCCAACATACTTATGTTGCTGTATGATAATTTCCAACATACTTACATGCATTTCTGCATTTGAATACAGATTTGGTTGGTAAACGCAAATGACTGCGGAAGATGGTAGATTAAATATATTTAAAGAACTAACGCCTAATCAAAATCAGCGATGTCATCCTTAGAATTTCCAAGGGTTTCCGGTAACCTATTGTCGAAGGTCTTAATTAATAAACGTTTGCTTTCCCGCAAATATTAAAGGATAATAATAATAATAATAATTGGATTACTTGTATAGCGCCGTTTTTGTGAAAAATCACCTCAATGGCGCTGTACAAATCTTAATTCCTATTCTTTATCTAATTATGCACAAACAGATACAGAAAAACATACTTACCTGGCAGGTCGCTTCACATGAACACAGCTTTATTAGCATTAACAAAATTAAACAGCAGCATGTCATTACGAGATAAGGGAGAACTGCATCGAGTATCATTCGTACAAAAACAAGCTATTATTTTAATTGCATGCAATTGAAAAATAATTTTTTTATCCGTTTTAATGTATTATCATGCATATTTAGATTTGTCTATAGATTTTTTTTCGTAAATTAAGTGACTAGTGAATACAATATTATGAATAAGTAATATCATATATTAAATCAATAATAATTACTTTGTATTCACCACTTTATTAAAATGAACATATCAACATGTTTCGAAAGCGATGCTTCCTTCATCAGGAATATACAGAACACTAAAAATAAAAATAAATAAAAGGCTGGTAAAACACAATATTACAATTTCGTGTCCTATGTTCATCATTTGTCTATAATAATAATAATTATTATTATTGGATGATTTGTATAGCATCGTTTTAGTGAAAAATCACCCCAAGGGCGGTTGACATTATTATTTTTTAGTATTCTATATATTCCTAATGAGGAAAGCATCGCTTTCGAAACATGTTGATATATTTATATTAATTAGTGATGAATATAAAATAATTTTCAATGCATTTATTAATCATGACGCCCCAAAGTGAATACCAATCTTTTTAAGAAATTATAAATAATTACTTTGTTTAAAACCACCGTATTTAATATGTAAACATCTACATTTTTCACGAGCAAAGCTCAACTAAATTTATTCATTAAAAATATCCAAAATAGTATCCAACCAGTTTTTTATATTAATAGTAAATAAAAAAAAAGTATTTTAAATAACAAGAATAAAGATGGTATTTTAAATAAATTTGGGGTTTATAAATGAATTAATTAATTTGTAACGATTGTAACTTTTTTTTTACATAGGGAAAACTTCAAGAAATTTTAATACTAGAGTTAAGGAGAACTTAAGGTGTTTAAATCATAATAATTATTCTGATTTTGCCAATCATATTTTGGGAGCAAATCATTCTGTTGACATAAATAAAAGTTTTAAAATTTTTATATACAAATTCAACTGGTTAACAGTTAGATAAAATAAATAAAAAAAATATTTAAAATATAATAATTACCTCTTAAATTTATTTTAACATTATTAACATTTATAATATTATTAACAGATTTTTTTATAATAATAGCTTTTATTTTTTCATGCCTTGCTATTTACTTTATTTTATTTATATTAAAAAAAAATAATAATAATTTATTCTTTAAAATTTCAAAAACATTTTTTTTAATACATATTTTATATATTTTTTTTACATATTTAAATAATTGCTTGCCTACTTTTAATACATATTTTTAATTTTTGTTTGTGTTTTTACGTTATTTTAATTGTTTATCCGGAAGAGGGGAGCTTCGCTCCTGAAAAATATTTACATATTAAATACAGTGACGTATTAAATACAGTATTCTTTTTTTTATATGAATACCGCACAAGAGTCCCAACTGCTCCCAACCGTCTGGAGCCAGTGAGACTATGGCATCCCCAATTGGGGAATGATGTGAGGCTGAAGGTATTGGGGAGGGGAAGGAGAAGGGGAATAAGAAGGTGGGGAAATACCCGGGTATTTAGATCTCGTCACCAAACACGGCTAAAAGGGTTTTCAAGCAACGTTTCAATTCTGAATGGTGGTCTTTCACCAGGGCGATACTGAGAGTATCTTCCACTCTGGAGTGAGAGAATCAGTTGATTTAATATGACACCACAAAGTTATTTTAAAATATTTGAAGAAACTGTAATATTTTTCGTTAATTTGTGCACATGTAGATGATTAAAATGGCATTATCTGCACATGGCTTAAAATTGGTTTATGTAACTGCAATATGTATTGGAAGATGGATACCTATTGTTACGGAAATTGGATGACACCACTGAATTAAGTATCCACGGCAGAATCCATTCATCACTACTTAAAGACGTCCAAAAGACAAAGAACAACACACAATGGTAATGGACGCGAATGTACAAAACAAACCCAATGTCCTCGTTCAAACAAAAGGTCAACCACCGATCACACAATTTCAATTTGCGAAATCTTCACACGGTAACATCCAACACCTACTATTTGATACACTGAACAAAAAACACTATCAGGATTTTATCTCGACTTGAACCCAGTTTTTTGCCACTCTAGACCAGAAGATAGCATGATACATAGTAATTAATTAAGATATTTGCGTGCTATCGCGTGTGTGTTTAAATTGGTCCGAAAAAACATCTGCTTCCCGAGTGGCCACCGGTCTAATGGAATGGGTGGGACAGGATATGATAGCGAGGAGTTGGGGTACAGACTGGACATAGGATTATACCATTCAACAAGATTTAATACTTGGAAGGAACAATCCTAAGATCCTTTGAAGTTATACAACAAAATATGTCCGGCGACGAGGTACAATCACGCGTTATTCCAACTGTTTGTTATTTGAAGAGCCGTCAATAAATAATAAAAAAATTATACATCTGGGACGACTCCGCGGGGCTGGTTATATCAAGGATGGTAAATAGCCAACCAAAAAAAAAGAACTAAATTAACAAAATCTCTCAGATCAAAGAATTATTTGCGACTTGATATTTATGTTCAAAATTATAAATGATAGTATAGACAGCTATAATTTAATCAACCTCATTCAATTTCATATACCTACGAGAGCAACTCCTTCCGAAATCTTGTTTAAACATAACAACACCTGGACTGAGCATTAAAAACACCCGCTTGTACCTAGATTACATGAAGTTAGTAATAGATTTGCAGATTTAGCGGATCTATTTAACTGCACGGAAGGTAAGTACAAGAAGGCTATCATGTCTTTTCAATCAATATTATTTTAACCTAAGTTTACTATATGTTTTATACGTACGCATATCTTTTACTTTTATATCCTTCATGAACTTTTATTCTTTATATATTCTCTGATGTTATTGTAAGACCTAATGCCACATTTAATAGTTTCCTTATTAAATTATTTGTGCTATATTCTTAAGCGTGTAGTTAACTGTGTCGTGTAATTATTGTTTATGGTATATTTATACCGTCGATATTAAATAAATAACAATAAGGCTTATCTCTAAGTCTGCAAGATTAACGAGTGTTAGAAAACCTATATTTATGTGACTAAACGATATGAGAGTGAACATCGCATCTTTAATAAAAATAATTAGGGGATACAGCAGAGGTCAACATAAGTCTTTTTCTAGATTCGGCCAGTACTCTTCAAGGGTTGTAGGGTCAATGATGAAAGCGGGAGATCGCCACTTCTAAAATAGAGCTCAACTAAAAATATGTCGTAGTAATGACATAAAAACTGAGTCTTATAAACAAATTATAAAGTCACCTGTTGAGAAAATAGGTTGGGCAGTCCAAGCGGGCAGGCAAAGGGTTGTCAAAATTAAAAGTGAAAAAACGTTAATTAAATGGCAGAAGTCCGTTTGATGCATATTTTAAAACCACAAAATGGTGCTAAATCAATTTAAATAATAAAAATAACTGTGGTTTTATTATGAAACCAATACCGCAAACTCTGATCGAGTACCCAACCGCAATGCAATCAATGCAGGTACCTACCAATGATCCGCTAGTGTTTTTGAAATATTGTAAAATATAATGAGTTGGCATTAAATGGTGTAAGTCCAGCTTTTTCAAGATAAGACAGCACAGACACGGTTGTTATTGAATTGGTAAAGGTCCTATTTTGACTAACTCTCTTGAGCTACAAATATCGCCAAAATATTTACTAGTCACATGTCTATAATATCCCAACTCACTGAAGTCACTGGAACTGTGAAATTTCTTATAGTTATGGAATATTGTGAGGCTGAAGAAGTAGGTGAGTACCTACCTGGATCAGATCTGATCACTGAACATATCTAAAGCAATGGTCATCTGAATCCAAATGGTAAGCTTGCAAAAGATGGAGAACAGAAGAAATCAGGGAAAGAAGATTTGTTCAGCATCCAGCAACGCAAATTTTATGGCAAATAAGATGAAGATCTGACCTGTTGTGCTGCCTGGTGTTCCCTCTGCTCCTTCTCCTGGTCCTCCTCGGCAGCCCTGACGGCTTGTTGCACGGCTTGGAGGTCGGCGACGCTCATCAAGGGGTGAGGCATTGTTTCCATTTGCTAGAAATAATTCATCAATTAAATATTTAAGTAACAGCACACAGATGTAGTAACCACACTAAATAAGCTGTAGATTTTAGAGATGGGGGGAATGATAGGGAGAACTGGATGTATTTGTTATAGTAGATACCATGTTTGTGAAATATCACATTAATCACGAAAAACAATAAAATAATGGTTTTGCTTATACCTATGTACTACATGTAGTAAGTAACTCGCTGCATGTATATATGCCTATGTACTACATGTAGTATGTAACTCGCTGCATGTATGTATACCTATGTACTACATGTAGTATGTAACTCGCTGCATGTATGTAGTATGTAACTCGCTGCCTATGTACCACATGTAGTATGTAACTCGCTGCATGTATATATACCTATGTACTACATGTAGTATGTAAGTCGCTGCATGTATATATACCTATGTACCACATGTAGTACGTAACTCGCTGCATGTATATATACCTATGTACTACATGTAGTATGTAACTCGCTGCATGTATATATACCTATGTACCACATGTAGTACGTAACTCGCTGCATGTATATATACCTATGTACTACATGTAGTATGTAACTCGCTGCATGTATATATACCTATGTACTACATGTAGTATGTAACTCGCTGCATATATATAAGCGTATAACTGTTTAGACTAATTACTAATACTAAATAATTATTCTTATATTATATATTATGTTATACTTTGGTAACGACATTCTACTACTAAATATTATAAGTTTAAATATTACCTAGTCCTAGTAATGTTTCAATATTTGAATTGACAACACATCTATTCTAAAAACTTTTGTTGGGTCTTCGAAATAATTCTTTTCTTTTTTAATAGTTTATTTTCTTTGTTCCTGTTACTATAATAATCCAATAGTCAATCATCTAATTTACATATCTTTACTTATTACTTTTGTTATTTATTTTTTTAACTAATGTAATTTGTAGGTTGGTATATATATACCAATATAATATACATATTTAATTTTTTTTTTCTAATAAGTTATTTTATCACTCGCTCGTCCATTTTTAAATGTATTTTCTCTCTCTTCCACAGTTATGTTTATTTCTATTTTTACTTATGTTCACACTGTTAGTTAATAGCATATACTCCATTGTAATGTAAAAACCCCATGAGCATATATATACAAATTACATTTTTTTACGTATGTTCACACTGTTAGTTAATAGCATATACTCCATTGTAATGTGAAAACCCCATGAGCATATATATACAAATTACATTTTTTTACGTATGTTCACACTGTTAGTTAATAGCATATACTCCATTGTAATGTAAAAACCCCATGAGCATATATATACAAATTACATTTTTTTACGTATGTTTACACTATTAGTTAATAGCATATACTCCATTGTAATGTAAAAACCCCATGAGCATATATATACAAATTACATTTTTTTACGTATGTTCACACTGTTAGTTAATAGCATATACTCCATTGTAATGTGAAAACCCCATGAGCATATATATACAAATTACATTTTTTACATATGTTCACACTGTTAGTTAATAGCATATACTCCATTGTAATGTAAAAACCCCATGAGCATATATATCCAAATTACATTTTTTACGTATGTTCACACTGTTAGATAATAGCATATACTCCATTGTAATGTAAAAACCCCATGAGCATATATATCCAAATTACATTTTTTACGTATGTTCACACTGTTAGATAATAGCATATACTCCATTGTAATGTAAAAACGCCATGAGCATATATATCCAAATTACATTTTTTACGTATGTTCACACTGTTAGATAATAGCATATACTCCATTGTATTGTAAAAACCCCATGAGCATATATATCCAAATTACATTTTTTACGTATGCTCACACTGTTAGTTAATAGCATATACTCCATTAAAAACCCCATGAGCATATATATACAAATAAAAAAATATAAAAAAATAAAATTAAAAGTTTTAAGTTTTTGGTCTCATTATAGTTGCGTCTTTTATTTGTGGGGGTATATTCCATTTGCAATGGTAAACCATCAAAATTTCAACCCGCGACAACTAGAAGTACACATAAAAATGTGATTATGAAAGTTAAAATTGAGAGATGCAAGCATTAATAATCATTATGTGCTTGTCTAAGATAACCAATAAAAAATAATTATCAACAATAGCCTACAATTTTCTAGTAAAGGCACGCCACGTTACAATTATTTTTTTCCTTCGCTGATGATTAAGATAATCGACGTTTTATGGGGAGAGTCTCGGGGTTAAGATAAAATCTACAGATTTACGACTGCTTAATTCGTTGTTCGTATCCTTTTCAATCTACCCGATTCGCCAACGGTTTTAATCCGCTTAAGGTAATAAAGTTAAACCTAAGCTAACAAAAATGTTTTCGTTTTATGAAATTGAGAGTAAAATAATGTTTAAAGGTAAAAATGTCCTGGCATGTGTCCGAAAAAAAGACCAGTGGTCGCCGACGGCGGTGATTCTTTATCAAAAAAAAAATAAGTTCAGAATATTTCAACGTAAGGACTTTTTATTATGATTTGATTTTTTTTCGATATGCTAGAAAATAGATCACACAGACGCAAGGACCATAGCCTCAACCAACTAACCACTAACCATGTCCCAAAGACGCAATGGGCTGGGAAGGTGGAAATAATGTCTGATTTCAGGACGAAATGATGCCCGAGTACAAGCCGACCGATGAAAACTGGGTTTGAATAAGAAGATTAGAGATGGAGAGAATAATATGAACAACTGGAAGCAAACGGGGCTGGTTTTAAACAATCGTATCCGTTCCAAGGTAACAGAATTAAAAAAAAAGTTTTGACAATGCTCGTATGCGGTTAGGTGTTTCTGGGCATAGAAAAATTATGCCTTTTAGCTGTAATTGTATTAATTTATTAACATCATGTCAATTAATATACATTTAGTGAGACTGCGGAGTATCAGTTTTTTTAAGTGCACAAGCCGAGAAAAGGCGGAGAAAAAAATCCCTCTTGAAATTAGCATTGCAACTATCAAAACTAGTTTAGTTTAAAAGAATCATCCCAGGGTCAAACGAGTCTAAAAATAAAATTACGAGCAATTTGCGTTTAAGCTTAAGAATGCTGCTCTACTTGGTGTTTAATTTACGTTTCAATACACTTGGCGGTCACGTCAGATAAAGGTAAAGAGTATAATAAAATGGAAAGTAGAGTTTTAGGGTACTCACCTCAGTCTGTTCTTCTTGGGAAACGTGGGAGTCCTGGGGGACCTGGTCAGAGCCGACCTGCGGCAGCTGGATCCTCTGAACGTGGATCCTCACCTCTCTGGGCACCAGCGCCATCTGCATGGGAATTCTTGACATTTGTACTTCTTGTTCTTGGGGATTCTGTTCCCTCATCTGGAAGGGCATCTGTCTAGTCTGCTCTTGTGGCATCTGTTCCCTGACCTGGAATTGCACGGGGATCTGTTGTTCCCTTTCTTGGGATGGTCCTTGAGACTGGGTGATTTCTCTGATGCGTTGAAGGATTTCGAAAGGAATCTGTTGTTCTTGCGCGGCTTGCTCTCTCATCTGGAACATGCCTGGTGGTCTTGGTAACTCTTCCCTAACCTGGAAGTGTACTCTCTGTTGCTGGGGCTCTTGTTCTCTCATCTGGAACGGGTTCTGTTGTTGTGGCATCTGTTCCCTGATCTGGAATGGCATATGCTGGGACTGGGGCTGGGGCATCTGCTGTTCCCTGATCTGGAAGTGGATCTGCTGGGGAGGCTGGGGACCGAATTGAGGAAGGTGGCGGGCGACGAACTGGGGAGGGAAGGCGCGCTGGGGCATCTCTTGCTGCTGGTTCTGGTAATCTTGAGGAGCTTGTGGTGCTGGGGCCTGCAACAAAGAGAATTGTTTGTCAGAACATTGTAATAAACTTTTTTCTGCTCTTGACATGATCATTGACGACTTAAGGATTCACTTGATCGTTACTTATCTTCCAGGGGCAATCGGACTTCAGTTCAAACGTTCACGTTTTACCTACCACAAGTAAATGAGCTCCTTTTAAGAATGTGCACCAAATCATGCCTTAATTAGCAAAAACCTAAAATAACAAGTAAAACAAATTTAAAGTACTAAGCATTTCTAATATTTATGGGATCCTGTTATTTAATTAACAATGCCTATTTATCTGAAAAATTGTCAAGATGATAACCAACATTAAGCCAGTTATTTGAGCAATTAGCTGAAGATGAAAAAGCCCGCGAACAAACAATATAATAACGTCGCTGATCATTATGGCAACATTTAAAATTCCATACGATTAACTCGCGCTGACATTTCTCCGTGAAAAATCCTGCTTGAGAAAATACCCGTAGTCAATTATAATTATTGTATCTGCACGTAAAAAGTAATGAGAATTATTAGCTAGTCCATTGTGTGAGCGAACACAGTATGTCCTTTGTCTTGGTAAAGTCGTGTTTTCTTCAACTAGTATTGTGTGTTCATTACGTAATGGCAGGCAGCGGTAGGTTTTGAGCGAATTCTCGTAAGGCGCTGTAATTTCATGCATCATTCGCGAACCAAATTATAATAATTATTGTGCGTGCATATTTACAATCGATGGAGGTTTATATTACGGTGTTTTATTTGTGTTTGAACTGTTTGATCAACGCAATAACTAAGGAATTTCGTAAAGTGAAGAAGAACTCGGTCAAATAATTCCAAGCAAAAAAACTTATTTATTCATTTCTTTAATATCAACTGAATAAATATACCATAAAGAATAATTACATGTCACAGTTAACTACAAGCATAAGAATATAACACAAATAATTTTAAAATGTAACTATTAAATGTGAAATTAGGTCGTACAATGACATCGGAGAGTATACAAAGAATAAAAGTTCATGATGGATATAAAGTAAAAAGACATGCGTACATATAAAACATATAGAAAACTTAAGTTATATTAATATTGATTGAAAATATATACTAAATTTATGTAATCTAGGTACAAGTGAGTGTTTGTAATGCTCAGTCCTGGTGTTATTACATATAAACAGGATTTTGGAATGAGTAGTTCTCGTAGGTATATGAAATTGAATGCGGTTAATTAAATCAGGGCTGTCTATACTACCGTTTACAATTTTGAACATAAATATCAATCGGAAATAATTCTTTGACCTGAGAGATTTAGTAAATTTAGTTCTTATAGTTAATGCTTTCAGTGGGAATACCGAGTTTATAATTAATGTATCTTTGGAATTTATGTTGACTTTTAATATTTAATTTAACCAGATCGAGGAGTTATATTCAACTTGACTATGAACTGAAGATGTGTACCAAGTTTTTAAGGTCGAACTTGTTCGAATATGGGCAGATTCTCACAGAAAACTAAATTGCGTCATCTCTTTTGGTATTGTGGTTACTGAAATCAAGTCAATTCACGTTTTTTTAACGCATGACAATTATTAATAGATGTGTCAACTTGTGATGTGACCGAAAGATAATGTTGTTTGAAAGAAACTCAGCATGTCCACAAAACATTAGATCTATGAAGCTATTGTGTTACCAGTATGATACTTCCCGCCCGAGATAGTCATCCCATCCGATGGATACCCGATACAGCGCAATATAAACACTTAAAAGGTAATCTGATCGTACTGCAACTGCAAAACATTTCAAACAGTGGGAAAACGCAGCTATTTTCAGCATGCTACGTCTTTTTCATCGAGGGATGAATCAACGCCAAAATATTCATTTCCCATGATTTTCGTTGCATATTTTTGAATTGGTAAATAATAAAAATAAGGTTTTTGAAACTGTGCACAGCCGGGGACCTTCCACAAAAACATTAGTTACCTAAAGTTTTTTGATGCTAGAAAATGTAAGGCAGATACGTATTCACATTGTGTTTAAAAAACGTATATTCCAAAAGTCCTAAATAGATTACGCATTGCCTGGATATTGTGCAACATTGTGGTAAAAAATAAACCACAGAAGGTTTAACAAAGAACTAAATATTGACAATAAAAACAACAAATAAATAAAGATGCCATAAAAACTATTTTATTCTGATGGGTCACTCTCGCGAATCCTTTGTCGGGTGAGAGTCCATAAAAGCTCGCTGAGACAATAGGCCTGACCACAAAGCAAATCATCCAACATCGTCCTTTGAATGTATCGTGTACATAATGTCATTTGGCCTTCTCGGCGGGATTGTTATATGGTGAACAAGCTACATTAGTGTACGTACGAGTACATTGGTTCGCTTCCCGATTGAGTCGGAGCGGCGCGCATATTTTTATATAAACTAATAACCCGAGATAAACAGTTTGGTCGTGGTCTTTATCGTGTCCTCGGCTACGTACCTCCGTCTTGACAAATAATAGCACTGAAACTTGTGGGGAGTCCGTCCTTTTGTGCCTTTTCAGCCAACCACCGCGTGATTTCGCGCTTGAAAAGGTTATTTCAACATAACTTCACCTTCGAATTTCTGTGATCCTGATACCTTTTCGTAAATAAATACTAGGATAATTTCTTCAAACGATTGGAATTCACTTGTTATCATTATTAATAAATTAATTTAAAAATATACTTTGTATTGTATTTAAAACAAATACAACCGGTTTACAATTAGGCAAATTTGAAATTTTGGATATCAGAAAAAGAGTTAATAGTTAATTAAATTTAATAAATAATCTTTTTTTTTTAAATATCTATCTCTTGAATTTATTCTCATATTAATATTAATTATAATAATATTTTTTTATTTATTTCTAATATAAATTTGTTATTCAATGTTTTATTAATATTTTTGATTAATTACTTACATAATTTAATCAATTTTTGTTTATGTTTATAATTTGTTTATTTTTACATTATTATGTTCTATTTTTTATCATTTGTCTATACTTAACATTATTATTTTTAGTATTCTATATATTCCTGATGAAGAAAGCATCGCTTTCGAAACATGTTGATATGTATATAATAATAAAGTGGTGAATAAAGAGTAATTTTAAATAATTTATTCATAAGTATACACCTACACATAATTTTAATATTATGTTATTCCTAACATTATGTTAAATAGTTTTCATAATTCTGTTTATTTTTTAAATTAGTTGAGCCTAGAGATTAGTGAAATAAAGGGGAAAAATAAAATCTTTAGAGAACAAAGCACATATACGTAATACAAGTTCCTCCATATGAATAAATAACATCCTTTAAATAAAATTCAATACGCATTCTTTAAATTCCGTTAAAGTTCAGTTTCCAAGTACGAACGTTATTTTTGACTAATTGTAAAGCGGTGAAGAAAGAAATTAAGAAAGCATCGCTTTCAAGCATATTGATTGTATATCCGTATATTAATAAAGTGGTGAATACAAAGTAATTTTTAATTCAAATTAATAATGATTCCACAAAGTGAATACCAATATTTTGATGAAATTGTATGTATATATTTATTTAAATATTATAAAATAGAAAATTTTACTCACGGACACTGGTTCATGGCTGTGAAATATAATGAAGCATTTTATACTAATTTTGCAGTTTCCAGTTTGCCGATAAAATGCCAAAGTTTCGTCGTGCATCTAAACTAAACCATTAATATCAGTTTATTATAATTTAATTTAAAATTGTTATATTTATATTATATGAATCTGTTCGGGCACTGAAATAGGTAACCTCTAAATGAATTACCATAATTCAATAATGAAATAAGGTTAAACAATACAGGCAGCCTAGACTGGCAAAAAAGATGACAGTCGATAAAGTTGGTCTGATGGATGGTACGATATTAACTTCTGGGGCGTATTGATGCGAGAATAATAAATGTTTATTTTTTCAATTAACTTTAAGGCCATTTGTTATTGTCATTAAGTTGTATCTAACGAGTAAACATACAGTATATACTGTTTTCGATTACAAATTTTCAAACAATGATCATCATAAATGTTATTTAGGCAGTACATTTTAAAAAGATTGTTCGAAATTGAATATAACCTTAATATTGTTACGCTGTACTAATGATGTAAACAAATTATACTACTTGGGTACTTATTACAATTTAAAAACAGGTTTTCAACAACAACAAAAACCACAAACAAAAAGACGTATTGTGTCAATGTTATTTCGCTTTGTACTCAATTTAATCAGTTATAACTGCGTTATTATTAATATCATTATATAAAATATATGCCTTTTGATTGCCTATGTGATTCTAACTGTCGATTTTCCTACGTTATTCTCTTTTAAATTGTCAAATCTTATTTACAATTTTATCTCTGCGTGCGGTAAAAAGACGAAATAACGAATGAATTCAAGTTTTTTTTCATCATTTTTGTTTCTTTGGTTTTATGCACTTCAAATCACTTTATATCCATCTAGCCCCATTTCAACCGCATTGCAACGTATTACAAACAGAATTCATATTGATATTAAATCAACTTATTTAATATAGGGCTCGTTCCAGGGTTCAAGCTGCCGAAATGAGGTTTTTGTTTCTTTGGTTTTATACACATCAAATCACTTTATATCCATCTAGCCCCATTTCAACCGCATTGCAACGTATTACAAACAGAATTCATATTGATATTAAATCAACTTATTTAATATAGGGCTCGTTCCAGGGTTCAAGCTGCCGAAATGAGGTTTTTGTTTCTTTGGTTTTATACACTTCAAATCACTATATATCCATCTAGCCCCATTTCAACCGCATTGCAACGTATTACAAACAGAATTCATATTGATATTAAATCAACTTATTTAATATAGGGCTCGTTCCAGGGTTCAAGCTGCCGAAATGAGGTTTTTGTTTCTTTGGTTTTATACACATCAAATCACTTTATATCCATCTAGCCCCATTTCAACCGCATTGCAACGTATTACAAACAGAATTCATATTGATATTAAATCAACTTATTTAATATAGGGCTCGTTCCAGGGTTCAAGCGGCCGAAATTAGGTTTTTGGAGTTGCCGGAGTCACGAGGTTAAATTCTGCGGAAAATTCCGAGTGCTATTCCGGAGAGAAGACGTCCAGTGGTCCGCCCTAGACATTGGTGGGAGAAATAACTACAGAGGCTGTGCGAGGAGAGGCTGAACCAACTATGGACGGATGCCGTTGATGTAGCATAGGACAGAAAGGCGCCTTATTGATTCGATACGTCCCCGACCCGAGCAAGACAAGGGAAAGAAGATGTATGTATGTAAGTGTGTATGTTTACCACAAACTTCGAAATATCGAACAATACAGCGACTCAATTCTTGGATACCAAAAATTTAGAAAACAGAGCTGCCTTACAGCCTCTTTAAGGAGGTATAAGGATGACGCTACAATTAATATGCACCACATAAATAAATAAAGAGCCAAAAGCAAAGATGCAAGTTGCCTATCAACCAAGACAGGGGGCATCAACTTAGTACAAATCTCATCAACTTGTAATGCGTAAAT
Organism: Halesus radiatus; assembly: GCA_022606495.2. Classification (NCBI taxonomy): domain Eukaryota; kingdom Metazoa; phylum Arthropoda; class Insecta; order Trichoptera; family Limnephilidae; genus Halesus; species Halesus radiatus. The sequence continues at coordinate 25,271 of JAHDVE020008904.1, read as the reverse complement.
ATTTAACCCTCACGGTGTTTGAACCCACGCCTTCCGCATATTGCGTATGTATTTCTTTATGTTTACTAAATCCTATAAACTCTTATCAGACAGATACATCTTGAATTATTGTTTACTATTTCCATAGAATAAAGGTCAGTTCGCACGCTTTACCGCCTAGTGCCCATAATTTGGACAATTAAAATTAATGCGAAATGTTTCACGGATATTTTAATTGCCTACACGATAGCAGATAAACGTTAATTTATTAAATAAAGAACCAATAAAAACTACCGAAATCGTTTAGCGGGGTGGGAACACAATAGGAATATTTCTGCATGCCTGTACTATAGTAGCTAACTACCGGCCACCTCACAACCGCCGATTCAAAAGATTCTACACGCAGAGAACACAAGATCTCAAGAAACATTGCAAAATCAACGAGATTATATAAACCTCGACTGTATTAAGAAAAATATTATTTTCTCGTGCCACTAAACAACTTCACTTATTTCTAACATTTATAAATAGAACCTGAACTTATTATATTTGTTACAGTTATTATAATTCCATATGTATAATGTAGATACCGGTAGATAGCTACACTACATTTTTGTGTGACCCATTTGTGAGCGAAACACTTTAGCGATGTGACATTTTATTAAAAAATCTACTGTGATGCCGTAGCAGCCTATTTGGAGGACCACATAATTTTTCTTAGATAGTTTAATGGCAGAAAAAAATTTTCGAATTTATCTACGGAAAAGGTTCCTTTTTAAAAAACTCAAATAACTACAGGTAATGTCTTTTTGAATTTATAGTATCGAGTAACGATAATATCAAGGTTCGTATTAATGTCACCACTTATAATATTTTCAAAGCTGAACTGTATAAGATATAAGCAATATTTTGAAATAACCAGACAAATTGTTAACATTTTGGAGAGCGTAATGGATACCTCCGAAAGTCCATGGACCATGTGATGGAAATGAATTAGGAGTAAGTTAACTAATTTATAAAACAATTGTTACACCACGGATAGACTACTGTTCTAATGTTACAGTAATGTGGGTAGATTAAAAAATACTCCAAGTAATCCATAATAGAATAGTGAGACAAAATTTAAAGTTTATTAAATATAAATAAATACAGGAAATGCTAATTATTTGGATATAAAGAGTGTTAAACAAAGAAATTTCCATAAAGTTTTAACTCTTATTCACAAAGTGTTTAACAATTTACTGCCACCTCACTTTAGAGACAAACCATGTTAAAATTAAAATATAGACTTCCACACACACCGTACAAGACAAAAAGAAGATATTAAACTAAAAATTTAAAAAAATAAATCCCAAATACAACATTGTGTACTCTAAAAAATGGTACCGGTCAGTGGCTGAGTTGACATCGCGTTGCGGTCTCACCCAGGCGTCGTGAGTTCAATTCTTCGGCTGGCTAAGTCATCCATTACGACACAAGCAACATTTTCCGCTTACTGTGATGGTAGTAAGAGATTTTCAAATGTTATCAGGTTATTCGTAAACAGGGAATATTTATCTTTCATTAAAAAAAATGTATAGCAATATTCCCAGTAAAATGTACCCATATTAAATATAGTTAGAGAAAGATCTAGCAATTATGTATGTAATAAGTACCTGTTGGAAATAAGCAATATGTAAATAAAAATGTTAAAAATATGTAAGTTTATATTAGACCTCATGAAGTGGAACTATTTCAAGTTTGTGAAAAAATATATATATTTCAGCTTCAGTTGAGATTTTAATGTTTTTGTCTATTTTTCATTCATATTTTTTAAATTTATATATTACATAATCCCGACCCCCTCCGCCTACACCCAAATTCCATCTTATACCCTCCATTACCTTAGTGAGCGGGCTTAAATATAATTTGCGGCTTGCCATAATTATAATATGAACAAATAAATTTATTTCGAACTACTTTTTGTTTTGTTTTGAACCACTTCAATTTCATATAATAATCGACCGGTTCCGGAAGCGCCCTTTCTTTGTCAGGAATATATTAAGACTAAACAAAGATACAAAATAATGATAGACATACATGCATATTTAGGTTTTGGAGTGGGAGTGGAGGTGTTGTTCCTCCAGAAAACCTTCTAATTACCCCTTCCCCTTTGGTCAGCTCCTACTCCTACACCTAAATATTCACCTGTATGTCTATAATTATTTTATAACTCAGTTTAGTCTTAATGTATTCCTGACGAAGGAAGTTTACTTCCGAAACCGGTCGATTATTATATTAAATTGAAGTGGTTCAAAACAAATTTATGCGTTTACTTTATAATTTATGTATTATTTAGTCTGAAGTCTCTGCAATTAGTATTGTTCTACTAATATTATTTCAGTATGTAGAACGACACTCGTAGATACGTGCGAGAGGCACGCAATTAGTGATAGATAGATAGATACGCTTTGTGCCTTGGTCGGTTAAACCGAAACATCACTGACTTAAGTGCCTCATCCATTTACCAAACGATAAGATAGACCTATCTGTTATTGATACGCCGACCTGCCCATGTTTAATATTCGTACGTCATGCATTATTTCGATGTTAATTACAGGTACATGAGTAAATCTACCGCCGGTGCAGAAGAAAAAATCTCTAAAGAACTACTCGTACCTGCATAGTAATTACTCTTCCTCAATCATTATAATTATTAATGATACGTACTCGTACTTACTTCCACTGCGTAATTGTAAAGGAGGTTTCAGTTTTTTTTTGTTGAAGCATCAATCAACAACGAAATTATGAAGTTACTCGTAAATCAAAAAAAAGGCTTAAATGCCATAAAAAATTCCAAACATCGGGTTCCTTGCAATTTAAAGCATTTTTTTAATGTTGATGCAACACGAGAGTCCCGACTCCCCTTGAAGCCAGTTGGACTATGGCATCCCATACTGGGGTACGCTGCGAGGATGGAGGGAGTGGCAAAGGAAAGAATATGGGCAAAAGATTGAAAAGAATCTAACTATTCAGATCTGGTTATTAAGAACGTGTAAAGTCATTGCAAGCCATCTTTCAATTCTAAATTATGATCTTTCCCCAGGGCGATGCTAAGAGTATCTACCGCTCTTGAATATTTATAAGGTAGGACAGGGAAAAGGGAAAATAATTGTATGAAAAGTAATCGAGTCTAGCTAAAGTCATTTCAAGCAGCGTGGCTATGCAAATAACGGTTTTTCGCGAGAGCGATTCTTGGAATGTCTTACACTGAAGAAAAATCATGTACATGAATTCATATTTAAAACATATTCGGCTATTAGACCACTGGTCTTCGTGCTTTACCATTCTACCACAGAGGTCATCTATACTGATTATCTACACGGAATTAGGTAGGGCCCTTATTTAGATATTTTTATTTTTTATTTATTTTCACGCATTATTCAACAATAAAAGTAGAAAGCTTTGACTGCCCAACTGGGAACAAAAGCCCGCTTTAGGGCAGAATTCTAACAGTACATATATGCAAGCTGATACAAATATGTATCTTTACCATATTGACTCATACTAGAAGGTCAAACATTTGTTTTCTCTTTGTTGAAAGTAATAAGACAAAGAAAACATCATTTGTTCACAAGTACATATTCAATATTACAAGTACATATTCAATATTACAAGTACATATTCAATATTACAAGCACATATTCAATATTACAAGTACATATTCAATATTACAAGTACATATTCAATATTACAAGCACATATTCAATATTACAAGTACATACTTAATATGACATCAAATGTCGTATCTAAACAACTAATACCTGAACATTGTAAGAACATTCAACGTTGTCGAGGGATAACCGTCTTTATACCTCATAATAACAATTTTAAAAAAAAATGCATCGACAATGTTATGTAACCCATTTTCGTGATAAACTGACTGACTTCTGGGTTCACGGATAAACTTCGGTGAATATTCCAGTACTTGGAAGTTTATCAAATCATGAGTTAATCCGATACCTCACTTTCCATTTCTTTCATAGAGTCATCTCTACTCGTTCACATGATCAACTATCTATAATGTTACCATGATATTACGCATGCCCTCGATTTTTCTGATCTACCGGCTCTTCCGAGAGACAAGTTACGGTGATTCAACGAAAGTTGTCGGCATTCTAGATTCTAGATTTGGGAAAAAATATAATTGTATGAGTAAGTGCAGTTAACCAATTTTTACGATCATAACAAAACCCATTGAGAAATCTCCAATAACTGGGTTTTCCAGTCGTCATATTTTAACTGGCCATTATTTTTTTTTACTCTTGTAATAAACACAATTAATATAAACATATTGTCTTACAATAAATACTAAAATACTTGCAGAAAATGACATTATTAAATTTGGTTTACTTAAAAAACATATAATTATTAATTTCGACGAATTAAACACTAACTAACTAACCATCACGCCGTTTCGCCGCAGGGGTAGGCAGAGAGGACGGACCGCCAAACAACTCGATCTTGGCATACACCTCTTGCTTCATTTACATTCATACATTCTCTTCTGTTATTCCGACTTCTGAATAACAGAAAACAATGTATGAATGGCCCGACTCAACTATTTGATTCACTTGATCGTCCCATGTCTTTCTCGGACGTCCCCGGCTTCTTCTTCCATCCACATTCGCGACATATATTACACTCCTTTCCTCGTTCATTCACTCTACATGCCCAAACCATCTTAGCGTCCCTTTCTTAATCTCACTCATTACGTTTACATCAGCCCTGCATTCTTTACGAATCTCAACATTTTTTACACGATCATGCATGTCTTTACCACACATTCGCCTCAGAGATCTCATTTCTACAGCTTTTAGTCTACTTTCATCCTTCCTCTGCCAGTTCCATGCCTCACTGCCATACACCGGGATTGATATCAGCAATCCATTTTGGACTGCTAGCTTTGCTTCTCATATATTCTCCTTGCACTCCTTTCTTCGTTCATTCACTTTACATGCCCCAACCATTAATTCATTAATTAATTAAACACAATACCAATAATTAATAAATTAACAGAAAGTCTGCTTTATCTTTTTTTTTTAACTGCCAAAATATTTCTCTGGCGTTATGATATTTTTACAGATTTTCAGGGTGGAATTTCTAAATCAAAGCAAATTTATTTTCAGTTCGTAACGAAATTGCGATCATGATTTAAGGAACATTACAATTGGACTATATAAAGCAAAATAATTCGCAAGAAAAAGCGTTCAATCGCGGGCGAAGCGGAAAGTAATGATAATTCATTACAAAGGTGAATAAAGTTAATGCTTCAACGTGTTGAGGAATTATAAGAAGTTGTTCCGTATGCCTGGCACGTAGTGCATTAAACTAAACGGAGATAATAATATAACAATAAATAAATATTAAAGTAATTAAGTTTAACATAACAATACGCTGTACAGTATACTCGTACATGTGCAGGTATTCGTTTTCTCTACCCAGATTATAATAAGAACCTTGAATACAATATTCAGACAACCAAAACAAGCAGTATACGAGTAAATAATATTTGACTGAGCACGCTAATTCTGAGAGTGATGCCCAAAAACAGTTCCAGCGTTCCGACGAGAGCTCGAGGGACTGTTTGCTCGGACCACATCTTCTCAAGTTATTTCACTTTAATATTTTTTACTCTTTTTTTACCAGGGATGCACTTCTCTTTTTCAGTATTTTTTTTCTTTTAAGAGAAGACAAATATTCCCTACTAACGAATAACTAGACAATATTTGAAAATCTCCTAGTACCATCACAGTAAGCTGAAGATGTGGTTGTGTCGTGATGGAGGACTTAGCCAGCCGAGGAATTGAACTCGCGACGCATGGGCGAGACCCAGACGCGATGCCAACTCAGCCACTGACCGGTCAAATAATAAGTTCCCATAATAGATTCCACTACTTTCAAATCATATGAATTTTCGACGTTTTATGTTCGATTCACATCTACCAGCACCGCACAGTGCAGACACGTAAAGTGGCAGACACGGAAAAATTAGTAGCTAACTTTATCTATGAATATTCCCTTATGTGCCGTACCTGCCACTGTACAGTGTACGTGTCTGCACTGCACGGTGTCGGTTGATGTAAACAGATCTTAAATTGGTTGTATGTTTAATTAACCATTTGTTTTTTTAAGTGTTTAAGTGCTAAGCGGGAACGTACGGTTATTTTTCGTGTTACAGCTGTTTTACCTTCCAAAGGCAAGTTCAAACTGTACTGAAATCATTGACAGACGATTGATTTATTCAATAAGACACGTTTAATTTTAAGATATTTATTATCAATTACAATAAGTACTCCATAAAGGTTCCCCGTTTAAGAACTCACTAATAAGTTAGCTATTAATGTATTACATTGTCGGTATTTCCGATATTGACCAATTTCGATTATGATTTCAATGTAAAATTTAGTCCTTCCATACTCATACCTTTTATTTATAAAATACGTTAATCAAATAAAAGTGTTATTTGGTACGCAGCAAAACAACGTTGAAGTAACGCCGAAGCAAATGAACATTGCGACATACAACAAAACATTCAACAGTGATAATTCAAAGATTAGAATAAATAATATCAGCAACACCTGAAAAACTGTAACTCGCATTAATATTATTTGCAAATATCGAATTTCGAGGACGTAAATTGGATCGCCAGTGATTGAACGAACCTTGTACCATTTATAGTAATAATGAATATGTGGTATTTGAAAAAAAACTTTAATTTAAAGTGATAATGACTATTCTGGTGGCGTCAACAGATTTATAATATACTATTAAGAGTACGTAGCTACCTGATTTCGATTGCAGTGTCAAGTGTGTCATTTAATATTTATCACCTTCTTATTGATTAGAGTCAGTGTGTCATGAATGTCACGGCTCTTTGCCATAATTGCTTTTCAAAAGGGTTCACCACCATTCAGAAGAAAAAATAATAATTGTATTTCACCAGGGCGTCCTACGCTGAGGCAAACTGGGGTAGAATCTTTCCGTTTAAAAATTTTAGTCACAGTTAAAAAGTTATAGAATCGAAACCTGAGGTATTATTAAACAGTGGTGGTGTTTTAATGAAATTGCCTTTTCATTTAATTTATAAACGAGAAAAAAACTGCTCTTGAGAATATTTTATTTTTAATTATGCTCCAAAAATGCATAAAGTTCAATGCGTGTAAAGCAAATAATTATGAATAAATTAATTAAAAATTACTTAGTATTCAACACTTTATTAATATATACCTATCAATATGATTTGCAAGCGATGCTTACCTCATCAGGAATATATGGAATACATATACAGTATTCTATATATTCCTTATTAGGAAAGTATCGCTTTCGAAACATGTTGATATGTATATATTAATAAAGTGGTGAATATAAAGTAATTTTTAATTAATTTATTAATAATAACTCCACAAAGTGAATGCCAATCTTTTGAGAAATTACAAATAATTATGATTTTCCATTATATTCATATTTCCAAAAATGATCGTAGTTTTTTTCAAAGCAAATTTGTTTTTAATATGTGTTAGTGGGTAGGTTTTCAATCCATTTTCAATTACTTCTAGTCTACAAGTAGTTACTTACAGCCGTTCTCCCCAACTTTTCGAATGATCAATCTGAGCCACCTATCAGCCAAGTGTTTTGTTAAGTATTCGTTGTATTTGACTGTATCCAAACATTTTTTTATCTTTGAATTTCCTAAATTGTCTATGAAGGACTCGCCCACTTCTATGGAAAATATAATTGAACCCCCACACGTTCATAGTCAATAAAATGACATCAAAGTAAAAACTTTCAATGTTAAATTTACATAGACGAGTTAATTTTCTATTTATTATGAATACATATTATTTATCTTAAATATTGTAATACAAACACCAACATTTTATATTTAAATACGTATATGTTAAAAATAAAGTATTAGCTTGACTTTTGAGTAAACGGAAATAGACTTTTTTGACGTTTGTCTTTCGTGCGTTCTTTCAATTTTCAATCAATAATTGTCAATAATATTTTCATCGTCGCTGTCTTCATATTCGCAGTCCATACCCGCTATTGGTATTACATTAAAAATATCTTCATTTTCGCTCTCCATATTCCAAATTGGCAATACACAATAGATACAAAAAATAGGTCGCGAAACGAATGACGTTTGACCATAGATATCTATGACATTTGACGTTTACGCTGTCATTTGACACTCTGTTGACACTTTTTATAACTAGTCTTTTACTGAGGAGAACTTTAATCCACAAAAATTGATAACTTAAGATGATCGTAAGTTTGACTGAGAATTTCGATGGGAAAGGCGAATTTGTGCATTTGAACAGTGCTGAGGCAAAATTTCGGCTCAGCAGTTGCTCAGTAAGGTTGGGAAGAACGGCCGTAAGTCCTTGTATTATGATGTGCCATCTATTTGGTAAGTGATATTTTCGGGCATGTATTTAATGATATTTTTACACGAATTTGATAAATTCCTATTACCGTTCAAGGAGTCTTTTAAAATACCCTTTTGGGTTAAATCTAATCGGTGTATTAATACTTTATAGCATTTCATTATTCTTGCATTTGCGCCAGTAAGTATAAAGAATACATCTATGGTGTATAAATTATATTTACTATATGACCTAAAAATAAGCACACAATTACGAACTCATAAAACTATAGTTAGTAACCTAATGATCAGTATAATTGTTTTGTATCCGCTGTGTATTTATAACATACATCATGTTTACGTGTTGTGGGAATATATAGGTATATAAACGTATATAAATATAAAAATTACATCGACCGAGAACAATACGAATTGATGGCACGATAACAGTACTCGATCTACTCGCTATCAAGGGCGCTCTGTTCATAGAAGGAGTATATTGTTTGAAGATTACTAGTTAAAATGTACGATGTATTATTAAAATAATTTAACAAAATATTAATAATTAATAAACAATCTACTAAATATTCTTTCCCGAACGGCAGAAACACGAAATATGTGACGTCCTGATTTCAAAGAAATGAATAAAAATAAGAATAGATTTAATATCAATAAAACAGGTGCGATTATTAGAGATTTGTTGGTGCTAGAAACGGCCTATCCTAGCCATAGATTTCAGTAATGTAGGGAGATTGATATGGGATGAATTCGGAATTCGCTAATCTGTTATTTTATTCAATTTTATCGCACGTAAAACGTAAGCGCATTAATATATAGATTAATGTATTTATTATTTTTAATCATTGAAGATAATACTAACAACTCCCAAATCGAATCATGAATCCGAAAAGACACAGAAAAGTAAAAGATAACGGTAGTAGCTAGGAATCGAACCCAGGACCTCTCGGTATATCCGCTTCAATGAGGTTTATAAGCTTCAATAAGTTATTCCAAAAAATGTATTTATTTATTATTTCTTCAAAAGATGTTAAATCACTTTGTGGAGTAATATTTATAAAATTAATAACAATTAATTTGTTTAAAACCACTGAATTTAATATGTAAATATTCACATGTTTCAAAAGCAAAGCTACCCTTGTCGAGATAAACAATACACCTACCCGGTTCGGTATATTGTTTATCCTGACGAGGGGAGCTTTGCTTCTGAAATATGTAGAAATTAACATATTGAACGCAGTGGTTTTATACAAAGCAATTGTTGTTATTTTATTTATTGTTTGAAACATTTTCAGAGTTTTCTTTTTCACCAGTAGCTCTAGATATCAGATAAAAGAAATAAAAAATTATGTGAATACCGTACAAGAGTCCCAACTGCTCCCAACCATCTGCCAGTGAGATTATGGCATCCCCAATTGGGAAATATTGTGAGGCTGAAGGTATTGGGGAGGGGAAGGAGAAGGGGAAGAATGTTAACAATTTTAAAATAAAATAACATTGGGATGTACATAGCAGTGGCGTGCAGTCAAAAGAGGCTGAAAAGCTGTGTCTACCCCGAGAAAAACGAACATAAAAAGAAATTAAAAGATAATAGAAAATATACGATAAATTTCTGGTGAAAATGACTTTTTCACATAAATTTAGTGATGAACTTCTTCGTGCATTTATTCAGTTGGCCCCAACAATCGGCAGTAGATAATAATACAATTGATATTTTCAAATATTTCGTATATAGGTATATATTTTTTAATGATTTTTATTTTATTATTCAAACCATTAAATTAACATCAATGTAACAAAATAAAATAATAGAATAAAAAAAGGAATAAAGGTCAAAGGAGTCACAAAATGTGATCGAATAAGAACCTCGATGATTCGGGAGGAGCTTAACATCGAACCACTATTACTCTTCATAGAAAAGTCGCAATTGATGTGGCTTGGGCACGTGTTACGAATGCCAGAAGGGCGAATTCCGCTAAAAATTCTGAGTGCTATTCCAGAGGGAAGACGTCCAGTGGGCCAACCCAGATACAGGTGGGAGAAGCAACTCCAGAGGCTGTGCGAGGAGAGGCTGAACCTACTATGGACCGATACGATGAGGACGTTTGGAGGCGCATTATCGATGCGATGGGTCCCCGAACCGAGTAGGACAAGGAGAAAAAGATGTATTTATGTATAAAGGTCAATTCTTATTTCATTACCAACCTTAAAAAATTACACACAACTTGCCTTTCGTCATAGAGCAACGCACGCCACGTGTAATTAGATATGAAGAGTGCAGTCTAAAATGTTCACAGTTATTTTAAAATAACTTGAATTGCATAAACACGTTAAAAACCTTTTCGTTTATTTGGATTCACAACTGGATGAAAGTTACAATTTTTTTTTGCTATTTTTCTTCGTACATAAAATTATTTAAACTCCCTTCATACTAAACAACATGTATATTTAATTAATTATTTTAATAAATTAAATTCACTTCTCCTAGAAATCAGTAATATCCGCCAAACCTACATGAACTTATATCTTCTGTCCAATACCAATTATTACCAAAAATTAAATGCATATATTACTTATATTATTACGATTTTCCCCTTTTTTTTTTTTCATCATCTTTTTCTTATTAAACTTATAATTTTTTATTTAATTTACCTTCAATAAACATGCATTAATGTAAATGTGGTTTTTTCTCTCAACAATTTTTTTTAAATAAACAAGCAAAGTTTTTGTATTTCTTTTTATCTGGTTTTCTTTTACAATCTTATTGGTATTTATTATACAGTTGTTATTTTGAAGTGGAAACTCTCTTAATTTGTGAAAGATATAGATAGAGGATATAGATGTGTATGTGTGTATGTGAGTGAATGTATATAAACAGGTATATAAATTTAAAAAATTTGATTCCTAGAAAAAAGAAACTCATTTTTTTTACTGCCACTGACTGATGCCAGGTATGCCCACTCACTAGCCTTACCTTATTTTTAGATATATGTATACAGTACTCGTAGGTTTATGTACACGTGTTCAGATGTACATATAATTGAATATTAAAAAAAATCGTATAGATTTTTTAAAAAATGTTTATAACCTTTGTACCTTGTTTGTGTGAATGTACTCGTATATCAAAAAAATTATTAACAAATAAAAATAAATTTAAAAAATACGGCACGCCCCTGTTCACTATTTACATATATCTATTGTTTAAAACCTAAAATCAGCTGTTGATATTTTTAGTGGTTAATTAACTAATTTCCCATGTATCCATGGGTGAATCCACTCCTGTGCTAAGCCTTTCCAGCCATGGCGGTGGTTCCTTTGTCTTTCGAATAACTCATATGAGATTTATGGAATAGTTTTTCGACTCCGAAGCTATTGTTTCCATAATAATATACCTATTTGGTAATTTAAGGTAATACATTATAATGTTTTAAAATCAGTAATTAATGAGACCTTCAATTACGACAAAACATTAACAAATGTGGAATATATGGAGAATTAAATTGTACAAACAAGGCTATCACTGTAATGTTTCTATATAAATTAAACAATGTAGGTGCATTCAAATAATTTGACTTGTGATATAGTGTAAACTGGTGAATATCCGTTATAAATGAATATTAATTATACTTATAGCAGAAAATCTGTTTGTGCGATATCTGAAGCAGCAAAACTATCGAACAATTGATCTCTGGGATCACGAAACTTGCGTAAACACAACTTCTTTCGGCGTTCTATCCCATTTCCAGCATAATCTGCGCAGTTTGGAAGTAGACGTCATTTTTTTAAATAGGAAAAAAAGTATCGTTGAAAATAATGTTGAAACTTGCGTGGAACCGGGTGATAAAATAAATGTAAATTATGTGAACAAATGCAGTTTTTTTTTTGCTGCAGATCCTAGAAAAACTTTCCAAAATAGATAATTACTTAATTATTAACGGAAAAGTAAGCTAATGGTTATTTCCTAAGCGTTTATAATCATCACGTGCTGATTAGAAAATTCCAATGAAAAGACAATAGGTTGACAAAGAAATCTGAACCGATATAATCGCTTTGGAACTGGAGACTGTGAAACATTTGAATGAAATTGCCCGCTGTGATACTTAACATAATCAGGACTCTCTATAAACTCTCGACCATCTTATTCTTCAATTGACGTGTTTAAAAAGATAGCGCAGGTTCCTCACCATTTGTACCGTTATGTTGAATTTTAAACGCACATATAACGGTCCATTAAATAACACAAAATGTAAATCTCCGTTGATTTCCTTTTTCCTCCTCTGGCGTGCAAACTCACGATAGGAGCGCGCCTAATAAAAAAGCTATTAAAATGCACCGAACTTTGTCGAGAAAGAAACGAAACTGTCAGAAACAAGATTAAGAAAAAGAAACATAACCGTTCGGGATAAAACGAAGAATGAAGCGAGCGCGGACCGAAATAAGTGCCTCCTAGCCGCTGGCATTTCATCACCAGTCCTGACATCCAGATGAAAAGGAACGAGATGAGAAGGAAAAAAAACAATTAACAATTTGGGATTTATAGGTTCCCGCGTGTGTGGAGGCAGACGCAGACGCAGACGCAGAACGCAGACATCGCGCGGCAATAATTACACACTCGAATTTGCGGTATAAAAGAAACCGACTCCCCGGCCTCCGCTCAGTTGCTTCTCGGTTACCGCCGCAATCCCAAACAGGCGCAATCATGCAGCGCTTTACCAGTCCCATCGCCTGCGCCTGTCTCGTCGCTCTCACCGCGAGCGCGGGCACCGCCGCCGAGTCCCCTCTGGTCATGTCGCTCGCCGACCTGCCAGACGTCAACACCCACACTCAGTTCGTCACTCCGGCTAGGGACGAGCGAACCGTCGACCTGTTGGCCAAGGATGTTGACAAACAACTCGCGGCAGACCAAGAAGCAAAGTTCAAATCACCCATCAAAAGAAAACACGCGGACCAAAGGACGAAGCATCCTTTCATCATTACAAAAGATGATCTCGACAACCAGGAGTCCGTCGTCGAAGATAACATCATCGTCGAATCTGGCGTCTTGCATTTAAATAGGCAGACCAAGAGAGTGAACAACGAGCTCCTGCGCGCCAGGAGAGTCAGGAGGGGATGGAACCTGCAAAATGTGATAGTGCCTAACGAGCCCTTATATCAAAGAGTGAGGAAATTTCGATGATTTATTTAAGTGTTCGTATTATTTAATTGCGGCCGTTGAACTTTGTTTCGGATATCAATCGGGTTCATTATAATTGGAGTTACCGTGCGTAAGCTAATGGAATCGTTAAAAGTTTTATGTGATCATTCTCTTTATACGTAGTTCAGTAAATGTTAGGACGGTGTGGTGATCAGGAAAACTAATCTAAATGCAAAGCGTCTAAGCAATTTAGATATTCTTATTATAATTTCAATGTCGCATGTGCGTCGGACGTTAAGTGTTCATTGTATCGAATAAATACCTGCTCTAAAGGTTTGGAAAATACGATCAAATGTGATTTTATTAAATACATTTCAGAATTATGTCAACGAGTGGGTCATGCATGTGTTATTTTCTGTTTATATCTGACACTAATGTTTTATGTCCTCGACGTGCACATTAAAATTATTACAAAAAATATGTTTTACAAGGTCTTTTAACCGAGTTCTGTTTTTAGTATTCAAGATGAGTTGTACGACTCCGTAAAGAGTATTATTATGTTGGTTTATTACTTTGACAAATTTCAAAGAGTTAATTTCATAAGCACCTTAAAGACGTTCTCATGCAAATCATATCGGGACCTAAATAATTTCTTTATAACTTAAACAAAGCAATGCATTAAACTCGATTTGGTGAAAGAGGTACCCTTTATAATCTCATGAACTCGATTCAAACTGAGAATAATCTCAATGACATGGAATTAGGTGTGATTTATTTGACAGATTGTATATTTCCTTTAGAATTTATTAGAGAACGTTCTTAGTACTTATTTGACACTAATCGTGACAGAAATTCGAGGTCAGAGCTCAAATGGAATCGCGATCTACAATACACGGACACTTTACGCTCATGGGAATCACAAATCAAATTTTTCCCAACCATATAAATTAACGAAGAAGAAAAAATGTTCAATTTGATGAGAATATGAACACCTCAATACGAAAAATTAACGCTTGTTGGAAATATCTGGAATCGAGATAGCGGTACAGTTATTTTTTTTCCAATCAACATAATAAAATCCTACTTCCAAGGCATTTTGCAGTAGAAATAAACAAAATAATTGGTAACGGGACCCGTGAAGTTGTTACGTTTATTAAGCGTACGTGGTCGGATATTCAAACAAAATACCCGAGAGCAATTTGAGCCGCCCGAATGCCTATTTACGTTTTTTCTTATATCGGTAATAAATACAAAACGTGAATGTAAATTTATGTGATATCATCAGTAGCTTCTATTTATTTACAAAAATTAAATGTGATATTCGTTTCATACTCCCACGCTACAAACAGAATGTTAAAATGCATTTAAAATTTGATGGTTCAGGCTACAACAATGACTAGAGAATATTTTCATAAACAAAGAGACTTCCCTGTTGAACCTGTCCTCGCAAATATTAAATAAAACATGTCGATATGTAAAGCAATTCATCAAAAATATTCCCCTCCTAGCGATAAACCTTTATTGTCTGAGAATGACGGCATCCTACGATTATTTTTATAACGATACTTTAAATAGTGTTATCTGATGAGGATTCGCATTTTGTTATTCGTCAAAGTTATGTAAAGGAAATACGTATTGTTTTAGATATATAACAATTGCAGTGTGAGCTACATTTCTTCCTGATTTCAATTACACGACTTTACACTAATTCTCTTTTACTTTAGAGTGCATTTATTAATGGCGTTTTCATTTTTTTCAGGTGCCGCAAGCATCGAGAAGATGGATCAGCAGACCCGTGGGGAGGTCAAAGCTGTATTGGGCAGACCAAGCACCTTCAAAGAACAACCAAGTCTACAACTACAGAAGCTGGGGAAATGGAGTCCAGGAACTCCACGGTTGGCCAGCCAAAATACACGGTTAATCTTGTTCAATCATCCTTGCTACAACCCTTCAAAACAAAGCCAATATCGAAGCGATGGCGAATTGAAACTATTATTCGAGAATCGATTCAATTTCTCCAAACCAAAATGATTAATTTTAGAGAGTGACAGTTCGTTGGTCTATCGACGTGTTATTCGGGGTGTTTTAATAATCGATTGACATGGAAACTGTACGGAATATAAAAATATACCTACAGTATAATATATGTAATATCTCTAACACGACTGATTTTCGAATATCCTTCAAAAGGATAGTTAAAAACTGTACAAAAAAAACTCATGCTGAGGTCTTGAAAAAAGAACTAAATTTCATCAATCATTTACAACCTCAATGCTTAATAAATCACTTAGAGAATCAAAATGTGCCTTAAGGCTGTGTTCCATTCCATTGGAAATACACACAAACTTAATAATGCATGCATTAGCATCGTAATGCTCCTACGTTGAGTCTGGTTCGCCTTCCGGCAGTGTTATTCTATTTATTACGGTTTAGCTAATAAGATTATTATTATAATTATAGTATAAGTTACGAATATTTTATTAATAAGAATAATTGACATTTTGTATTATAAATAAAATTATGACGATCGTCCGTCTGAATTTACATTGTTTCAATTGCTAATATTATATGCACATACAATTGCATGCATTACCTGCCCATGCAAAATGTTATCGTCTGACATTTATGCAACCGGCTAAATAACTGCGGCCTTGATTGAAATGCGGTAAGTAATCGTGTGTAGTGTTGGGGAGAAATACTAACTTTTCATAAGCACAATATTACCAAGCCTTCTACACGTTTCAGAACCGCATTATCTATTCTTGGAATTCCATATAAGGATCTCGCACAACGTCAAAAGGAAAGAGTAATAAACATTAAAAAAATTATTTTGCTCACTTTTTCAGATAGTCGTAACCATGTATACCTGCATACCTGTATATAATACCTATAATAAATATGTACAATAAATTATCTTAACTTTAAGGAGTGTTAACAGTAATTTACTAAACTTACAGGTGTTTATTTCATACTGATTTTACTCTACTTTGAGGAATTTTTCCAGTCGAAAAATTAAGTGTCTTACACTATTCTACTTTGATGTACTTTGCCATTCTGAGAAGTACGTAAACTATGAACTAAATTCCTATATTTTCATAACCTTGGGGTGTTTAATAGTTGTATTAGTAAATAAACTATAAACAACGTTCCTAAATTGACTCAACTTGGAGGTGTTCACTCGAAATAGTAAAAAAATCATAAACAACGTTCCTAAATTAATTCAGATGTGAGGTGTTTTGCGAATCAAAAAAGTTGCTTTGTTATCAACCTATAAATTACGTCTTGAAGTGATTCGTAAGATATGTATCTAAACCATGAACTGCGTACTTGAATTTACACATTGTTGAAGTGTTTTGCCACTTGAATAAGTATATTAGCTTTGCACTAGATAACTTAAATTTCCATTCCTTAATATGTTTTCCATTGAATTAGAAGGGTCTCAGCAGCACCTCATGTGCGTACTTCCAATACGATTAGGAGTACAGAGGAATGCGTATATATTTCAAAGTGTTTGAACATTTATTAGTAAGTAATGTTTGAAATATTGGAGCAAACCGTGCAGACCAAGTTGGTCACTTGGGAAATGTAAACTAGTTTGCCATATTGATTTACCCGGCCCCTGATTGAAAAGCAAGAATAAGAAAAATAAAAATGTAATTATTACAACATGGAGTTGTACTTAGATAGCGTGCATAAAACCATGCCGTTCAATTGCAATTCCTTTATTGAGCAATGTAGATAGACCTCTGGTCCTGCCAACGAATGAGTGGTACGACTTATCGTCAGAATATCCACGCAATGAACGACGGTTTGTTTATAATATATATTAAAGCTCCTAATTCCAACGATTTAGAAATTGAATGGCCGCGGTAGATTTTAAAGTAGATACTTAATAAACAAAATATCAGTTGAGATCAAGACGAAGTACTCATCCAATTAATGTCAAACTTTGAAAATAAAAATGTGCCATCTTATTTTGTGACAATATAAGAATTATTTAAAAACAATAATTATTAGCCTGAAACACTAATCCAAATTGAAAAAACCTTCCGAGAAAAGATAAATGTCGCCGACAGGACTCGAACCTGCACCCTTCTGATTGCCGGTCAGATGCTCATCAGAAGGGTGCAGGTTCGAGTCCTGTCGGCGACATTTATCTTTTCTCGGAAGGTTTTTTCAATTTGGATGAGTGTTTCAGGCTAATAATTATTGTTTATAAAAATAATTGTTACCCTTTGCGCTATGCACAAAAATCTTGTCTTAAAAACTTTAATTTATCAATTAATAATTATTTAAAAGTTTCAACGTGAAAATGAAGTGGCGAGCTGTACATAGTTGTAATGGATGTAATAAATCTAACGACGGGAAAATTCAAGACTATTTTGAATAATTTTTTTAATAATTTTTCTTTTATTAAAATAAAAGGACTAATTAGGTTACTCAATTAATACATTAATTGTTTTTGTGTTTAATTCGTAGAACTCGATTGTTTTTTTTTTTTTTTAATTTAATGTAAATCAATTTTAATAATTTGATTATTAAGTTCTTGGGATCATTAATTAATATAACATTAATTAAAAAGATATATTTAATTAATAATACATTAATTAATAAAGTTCATTTAGTCGAGGTAAAATGAATTAATAAAGTTTATTTAATTAATATAACATTAACCAATAAAGTTTATTTAATCGATGTGGCATTAAATAATAAAGGTAATTTAATTAAAATAAAATTAATTAATACAGTTTATTTAATTAATAAAGTTTATTTAATTAAAAAAGTTTATTTAATTAATAAAACATTAATTAATTTACTATACAATATGTTCATACGACCCAAATAATATAACACATTTAAATAAGTCAATAGCATTCACATCATTATAAACCAATTAAGAAAATATTATCATTTAATACGAGGAAAATATAAATGTAAGTACACAGAATAGAGAATTTTTATTTATATACTAACTAAATCGGTCTTACCGATGATAAATCATTTCAAACACCGTCCGGTCTTACCGATGATAAATCGTTTCAAACACCGTCCAAAATAAAATTGGTTGGGAGTAAGTAAAATCATATAAGTTAGTCGTCGCAATGTGGAGTAACCACAGTTTGAAAACGACCTTGTACGCCGGAACAGCTGTTACAAAAATGGAAACTAAAATTCTTGCAGAACTTAATAACAAGATTATTAAATTTGATTCACATTAATATTAAAAAATATATATTATTATTATGTTTTTGTGCAGGATTTTCCTACTTTTTACATTACTTTTTAAGTGTGCCGATTCATACGTGTATTGAATTATCGTGGAACCATAAATCTATAAATTTCGAACAATAAAAACTGCATAAAATCATGACGCCAGAAGTCACTATTCGATAGTTTTTACTGATTCATACACACAGATGCGTTCACACCTGAGTCTTGAACTTATTGTATTCATGTGCCAATAAAAAGAAAATATTTTTGAAGAGCACATGAAACTAGAATTAAAATCCTCCTTCAATTATAATTAGTCCCAAAAGACATGATCTAAAATGATATCTCAGTACTTGAAGGTAAAGGTAAAAGCTGCCATTATACTTAAGTGTATTTATAACTTAGGTTTAAGGCCGGTTTCACATAATCCGATATGGCCTTATTACTTGAAAAGTTACTTGCATTGGTCGCGGCGGCTTTTTTAATTTAAAATCAGACGAAAATTATAAGCAAGGATACGATCAGTTAATCCTGAGGTTGTATGCGGGTAACCAAAATGAAATAATTATTAAAACACCCACGGAAATAATAACATGTTCTTACGGTAAGATTCCAATATGTAACTTAAATTAATAAGTGTCTATGTCGCAAAGCCGAGATATAGGGGCTACAGATCGAATACACAGAGTGGTAAATACTCTCACTATATATAGCCCCGGGGAAAGACCACCGTTCAGAATCAAATCAAAAAATAATAACTACATAAGCATTGACCAATTATTAATATAGAAGAAAATTAACAATATGTGATGAGTTAATCTAAATAATTGAGTATCAACGTAAAAATTAAAATAAATTATTATAATTATATTGGGAAAATAAATTTAAACAAAATGAAGGATTTTTATAATTTGTCTATGTTTATGTCATTATTTTTCAGTATACTTTGTTTCCAGATGAGGGAACCATTGGTTTCGAAATATGTTGATATTTATTTATTAAATAGTGGTTTAAACAAAATAACTCTTTATAATTTAATTTAAACTGATTTTATCTTAATTATTTTTAAATCTTCGTTTAATCTGTGCGAGTACTTTTTAATGTCGTTTATCTGGTTACAAGTTTTTTTCTTACTTTAAATAGTGCCCTTGAGTGAATTAGTCAGGTACGGAATATCTTTGTCAAAAACAAACATGCATAAAAGACTTCCTTATAATGGGATCATTTAATTATGAGTTCATCTGATATATAGTGATACAGAATTAATGCAAAGGTTTCAATATCATAATCACATTACAATAATAGCATTGCAAATTGAAGAACATGAAGGTGACCTTAAAACATGAACATTAATAAATAAGGTACTCGTAACTATATTATTAATTTATCCCGATCTGATCAATGAAATGCAACTTTATTTGACCTCAGCTCATCTTCTTACGTAGGATTTAATAATGTTATTATTAAGTTCTGCGAGTATTTTAGTTTTTATTATTGTGACGGCTGTTTCGGCGTTCAAGGCAATTTTCAAACTGCAAACGTTACATTATTAAATTTCGTTTACATTAAATTTATTTTTAAAAAGTGGAGTTGTAGGAATTAAACACATAAACAATTAAGTCTTACGTCGGTCAAATATACGGTCATGGGTATAATTAACACCCTTGTGAAACGACACATAACAAAGATCGACAGGTATAAAAATATTAAAGTCACACTGCTGTTGCATCCGTGATCTCCTTCTACCTCATGAACGATGCATATAATGGTGCATGGACTTCTAAGTGGCAGGACCAGACCCCAGTTTAAAACAGTGGCTTTCATCTAGATATATTACAAATTAAAGAAAGCAATTTGGCGGTCCCTTTTAAGGATTTTTTGAAGTTGAGGAAACCGGTATTTGACTTGCCGCGCGGAAATTTTTAATCTTATTTTTAAAATTATATAATACCTGTTTAATACGGTTTTATTAGGCCGCATCAGGTTTGACGGAATCAATAACAGAATAAAGAAGTAAATAAACTGAATATAATGTATTGAGTCATACTTGATGTAGTTAATAAAGGACTTAAATCGACTTATAGCTTTGCCCGGAGCGTGAATCTCTTGAATGTCAAAGATCCTCTTGAATGTCAGAACTGTAGCACGATGCTCGGTATCCGGTAAACAAAACGAAGCCTGAAAGATGCTGCAACTGCACCCGCTTCCCGCAATAACAATAAATGATTAATATTTGTTTGAAGATCAAGTTTATGAAACACACCTGCAATTTGATAAATTCATTGCTTCCAAGCCGCAAGCTCTATAAACTTTAGAAAATTCTTTGTTAAAATACAGGCAGATTAATATTGCTAGAACATCTTTTATTATGTTATAAAAAACAGGTATTTTGTTTGTTCCTTGTCTTTCTCACTGGGGGGTCCTGTTTGAAGCGGACTATATATTAGTTTTTTAGTATTTTCAAATCAGTTTTGCCTTCGACGTATTTTTTCTGTACATTATTAAAACATGTTCATAGGACCCGGGCTGTTATATTTTATGATTTTTATTTGTAGACTGGTTGTTCTAACAATATATCGAATCCATTTATATGTCAAGTTGCAAAAATATTGTAGTCGAAATTATTAAAGAACTACATTTGTCATAATTGATTAACGTTCAGTATCCAAAAAATATAAACTTCGCGGGTTGCTAACTCAAGAAATACTAAAAATGAATTATTTAAAAATTCTATGCGGGTAATTGGGAAACTGTATAAGGTTTTGAAAGACAATAATTCTCAAACTGTAATGTTTTTAATTCTATATGAAATACGTACTAGAACTTTAGGTAAAATGTTTAAAATTGCCTTCATTTGGAATATGGAATATTGGAATGTGGCTCAGCTACAGCATAAAACCACTGAATACAACTCATAAATGCATCATAAATACCATCTTAAAGATCTCGATAAGGACGTCAATAGCAGAAATATTTAAACGTGTCGACGTTCCGAGTGCGTAAAAAATGATTTTCTAAAATATTCTGGTTCATCATCTCAAAAAGGACAAAATGGTTATCACCCCTCATAATCATAATACCAGAGCAAAGCAACTACACAAGCTAAATGTACCTAAGTGTAATACTACTTTTGGACAGAGAAGATCTGAATTTTTAGCTGTAAAATTATACAACAAACTCCCACCGAGTATCAAACAAAGTCCAGCAACATATAATTTATTTTAAAATGTCAAAAATATAAATAAATTAATAAAATAAATAAAAAAATGGCTTTCAAACCGAACCTATTTTCAGACATTTCAGGATGTATTTCGTAGAATTTAATGTTTAGAGTTTGAGAAATTTTGTTCATTGAAACCATATACATTTTCCTAATTAACCGTATCGAATTTACAGAAAAAATATTTGTGGCATTACTCGAGTTAGCAATACGCAAAGTTATATATAGGGCCATTTATGAGAAACTCAACAATGGAGTTTTCGTTTCATATTTTCTTTAAATTTTATGAGTCTCGATCTCTTGGGAATAAAAGCTCAGTTCCATTTAAAAACATTGGAATTCGTAAAAAAATTTATGCCCACTGGAAAAAAATCAACCTTGTAACTTTTAACACTAGGCCAACATATGTATTTAATAACGTGACTTGCTTATGATAATTTTTTTATTATCAAGAAGCAATAGAATTTCAAGGAGAAAAATGCAGTCTTAATTCTTCTCACAAAATAAATATTCTTAAAATGCTATTTATCATAAAACAATATTTGTACCAATGAAAACGAGCTTTCGGATAAATATTAAATTTAAATAAATAAATGGAGTTATTTTCAACACTCGCTGGCCTCTACGCTTTAACACATTATTTATTTTCCGACTAACCCGTTATCAATATAAGGTTATGTTTTTAAAGGATTAATAAATTATATATGTTTTGCGAAGTATGCACTTTGCCATAAATAAATAAAGATTTATGGTATGTACTCGTATACAGAGTGGTGCATTTAAATCCCGTGATATGCCAGTACGCGTGGCAGTTTTATCTAATGATATTTATGTTGTACAGTGAACTCACAAAGAAAAAATACAGCGAACAAGATTCACTTGCGTTATAATACTACTACAGTTTGAACAGCGCGTCTATACTGCATAGTATTTGCCAGTACAAAATCCTAAACACCGCGTCAAATAATTTTTTTTTTATAAATTCACCAATAGGGACACCGTATCCCAGAACGCCCATATGGAGTTAAAAACTCTACGGTATACTTCAATTATTATATATATAAAAAATAATGTTTGTATGTCTGTCTATTGTCGATTTTCTCGAAAATTAATGGACCAATTTCGCTTAAAATAGCATAGTTTGTTCTTATTGGTGCCGAGAATGTTTAGTGAATGAAATATAACTTTGAATGAAATATAACGTTTTAAAAGCAGTATAAAAAACATGGAGCCCGCCATGTTGTATTGAGGTTAGCCCATAGACATACCACTCTGGTAAACCACAGATTACATATTCAAAAGAAGAAAGTATTTCCAAGTAGAATATTTTCAAAATGGAAACACAGGTAGGTACCTACTTATGAACTTTATTATTTAGATATATTTTGAAAAGAAATGTTTGAAATGAAATAAATTTTTCATATAAATGATTCTTTATTTGGAGATAGTAATTACACGAGGCATTACTTTTGCTGTACAATCAATTATGGCAGCCAAACGACAAGCAAGAATTCACAACTTCAAAACTTTATGAAAAAAAAAACCCGAGCAAGGCCGGGTACACATCAGCTAGTATTGTATACTCTTACACGGATGGGTTGCCTTTATACATGCTAATAAACTAGCAGATTCACAAAAGTGTTACAGTAGTGGTTCTGTTGATTAATTTTTGTAAAATATAAATATGTACTTATATGCCCTAGTTTCTAGTTAAAACAATATTAACATTTTCTTAAATATTAGTTTGAAAAAAGATCCTGGTGTCGTTTTACTGCTACAATGTATGGGGAAACCATTTATAGTGGCAACACTTCTTCAAGTCTGTAATTGATCAAAAAAATACGCCGAAAGCTTTGTGAATACCATTAAGAGGAACGGCTGCGCTGCCTGTTTCATACAAACTTAGTTTTGGATTCGAGGTCAAAATACCCATTTAAAATGAATGATATTGTTTTTTATTAAAAGTTTATTAAATATCTAGTACGTACTAGAAGTATTTTATTTATTTTTGTTTTACATTATGAAAGGAATTGATTTTTCGCGATTTTAGAGGCATCTTTAACAATTATTAGGGGGCTAACGGTGATTTAATTTTTAAAAATATCATTCAGTTTGGATGGGTATTTTGGCCTCAAATCCAAACTTAATTTATGTATGAAATAGGCAACGATTAACGATTAACAAAAAAATGATGATTCTGATGATTTAGCATCGTCTTGTGAAAATGTTCACCCCAATGACACATGTTCAAGGTATCTCAAAAACATTTAAAATTGGCATAAAAGTACTACAGCCCCAAACATTCAAAGGATGTCAATGAACAGCTTCAACAGGCCACGCAGTTTTTAAACAATATATAATGGAAGTATAAAGTACCAATAAAGTCATTGTCCGATGACTGTTTATCCCAGCAAAGTGGGTGAAGGTGCCATCATCTTTATTACATTCATTAAAGTCACGGAATAAAAACATCAATTATTTTTAAATACTTGAACGTTTTTTACTGAATGTTACAAATTCAACTGCAGGCCAATTCTCACTTATGTGACTTAGCTTATGTAGCGATGAAACAACGTGTTAAAAACTATTTCATTATTTCAAATTGAACTCGAAACAAAGACATTATTTGTTCGGTAAAGTGCTACTTGTAAAAACTACCATTGTACTGCGTTTATTGGATAAGTAACAAAAGGTGTTTTAAATTTGTAATAATTAGGTTATTTGTGTTCTAGAAAATGAAAGCTTATAGCAATAACCTTGGCCAGGTTGACACAGGCATGTTTTGTATAACAAACATTTTTTTGAATACATACCCTTATTGTCAACATTAATGATATTTTGGCGCTACGGCGTTTATTGCATTCAAGGTTAGTCCATTATATGCCCGCGAGTTTACAGAGTGGAAGCCATCTTCGCGTTCGTAGACAGTGTTGCGATAAGTCATGTGATGACCCAGTCTGTATTATTTTTTATTATTATTATTATTATAATTATTTTTTAATGCATTTTTTGATACACACAGACAATGTACAATGATTATAAACATTTTTTTTAACATTAAATTATAAATACGTCTGAACAACGTAATGTAAACGTGTGTAATGTAAATAAAACAAAAAATCCCACATAGGCAAGGCCAGTGCGTGGGTATACCTGGTATCAGTTAGTTGCAGTATATTAGTTTATTTGTATTAATACACGGATGTTGAAGGTAAGTTAAATAAAAGATTTTAAGTTAAGTAAGAAAACAAATCGAAAAACAATGAAAGAAAAGTGGGGAAAACATACAGTTATAGCAGGAA